>OU343164.1:30136597-30341597 GCA_910595825.1 Philhelius pedissequus
TGATGATGATGATGATGATGATGATGATGATGATGATGATGATGATGATGATGATGATGATGATGATGATGATGATGATGATGATGATGATGATGATGATGATATGATGATGATGATGATGATGATGATGATGATGATGATGATGATGATGATGATGATGATGATGATGATGATGATGATGATGATGATGATGATGATGATGATGATGATGATGATGATGATGATGATGATGATGATGATGATGATGATGAGTGATGATGATGATGATGATGATGATGATGATGATGATGATGATGATGATGATGATGATGATGATGATGATGATGATGATGATGATGATGATGATGATGATGATCGATGATGATGATGATGATGATGATGATGATGATGATGATGATGATGATGATGATGATGATGATGATGATGATGATGATGATGATGATGATGATGATGATGATGATGATGATGATGATGATGATGATGATGATGATGATGATGATGATGATGATGATGATGATGATGATGATGATGATGATGATGATGATGATGATGATGATGATGATGATGATGATGATGATGATGATGATGATGATGATGATGATGATGATGATGATGATGATGATGATGATGATGATGATGATGATGATGATGATGATGATGATGATGATGATGATGATGATGATGATGATGATGATGATGATGATGATGATGATGATGATGATGATGATGATGATGATGATGATGATGATGATGATGATGATGATGATGATGATGATGATGATGATGATGATGATGATGATGATGATGATGATGATGATGATGATGATGATGATGATGATGATGATGATGATGATGATGATGATGATGATGATGATGATGATGATGATGATGATGATGATGATGATGATGATGATGATGATGATGATGATGATGATGATGATGATGATGATGATGATGATGATGATGATGATGATGATGATGATGATGATGATGATGATGATGATGATGATGATGATGATGATGATGATGATGATGATGATGATGATGATGATGATGATGATGATGATGATGATGATGATGATGATGATGATGATGATGATGATGATGATGATGATGATGATGATGATGATGATGATGATGATGATGATGATGATGATGATGATGATGATGATGATGATGATGATGATGATGATGATGATGATGATGATGATGATGATGATGATGATGATGATGATGATGATGATGATGATGATGATGATGATGATGATGATGATGATGATGATGATGATGATGATGATGATGATGATGATGATGATGATGATGATGATGATGATGATGATGATGATGATGATGATGATGATGATGATGATGATGATGATGATGATGATGATGATGATGATCGATGATGATGATGATGATGATGATGATGATGATGATGATGATGATGATGATGATGATGATGATGATGATGATGATGATGATGATGATGATGATGATGATGATGATGATGATGATGATGATGATGATGATGATGATGATGATGATGATGATGATGATGATGATGATGATGATGATGATGATGATGATGATGATGATGATGATGATGATGATGATGATGATGATGATGATGATGATGATGATGATGATGATGATGATGATGATGATGATGATGATGATGATGATGATGATGATGATGATGATGATGATGATGATGATGATGATGATGATGATGATGATGATGATGATGATGATGATGATGATGATGATGATGATGATGATGATGATGATGATGATGATGATGATGATGATGATGATGATGATGATGATGATGATGATGATGATGATGATGATGATGATGATGATGATGATGATGATGCTGATGATGATGATGATGATGATGATGATGATGATGATGATGATGATGATGATGATGATGATGATGATGATGATGATGATGATGATGATGATGATGATGATGATGATGATGATGATGATGATGATGATGATGATGATGATGATGATGATGATGATGATGATGATGATGATGATGATGATGATGATGATGATGATGATGATGATGATGATGATGATGATGATGATGCTGATGCTGATGATGATGATGATGATGATGATGCTGATGATGCTGATGATGATGATGATGCAGCAATTTACTTTCTTGTGTTGTGCAAATTCTTCAGGCACACACAGACTTAGGTTGTTGGTTATAGGAAAAGCGAAGAACCCACACTGCTTCAAAAATTTTGCTTGTCGAACCGAATACAAGAGCTCGAAATCGTCTTGGATGACGACTTCAATTTTCATGGAGTGGTTCCACCAGTCCTTTATACCACAGGTTAACGTGTACTTATGCAATTGATACATAAATGTTTTTAAATTTGCACTTATGTACATATTTTTAGGTTAAAGCTCTTCTGAGTCAAAAAAAAATTGCCACATATGATAACGCAACATCTCGTCCTAGTGAAAGTGAAATAAAATCTGAAGATAAAAATATAATCGCCATGTTCATGCCACCTAATGTAACTCTATTGATCCAACATATGGATCAGAATGCCATAAAAATAACGAAACTGTTCTACAGAAATAGTTTGCTAACATTGATTGCAGCAAAACACTCTAACCTTATCGAGTGCATGAAACGCTTGACCTGGAAAGAAGCTGTTATTCTCTTAGCAGATATTCTAAGTTTTAAAGTAAATGAGGAGGTTGATGTGGACAATATTCCATTGAGTGTTTTGAAGGAAAAGTGGAACTCAGAGCTCAATCCATTGATTATATCCACAATAATACTTCTTCAAAGTTTGAATCCTCAGGTTTGTTATAGATGTGCTCAAACATTAATAAAATTACATACCAGCTTCAAATTTAATTTCAGATTGACTATCCGTTATTAGTTGTTGAGGAATGGAATGAATACAATTTTGAATTTGATCCGTCTCAGAGCCATGAACAGGAGGAAGACGACGCGACGATGTCTATGTTGAATAAGAAGATGTTCAAAGAGTTAGCGCAACTGAAGCAGTTGAAATATTTAACAGGGCCTTGGATTGGTATGCAGATGAAGGCGTTGACCAAAGCGATAAAATTACGGATTTTTTTTGTTAAATTAACATTTACAACGTTCTAATGTAAATAGTTAAAATATTCATGAATTCAATAAAAAAAATTAAAGAAAATGCGTTCTATTTTAAGAGCGATAGTAAGACAATACGGTAGGAATACAATTTAAATCATAAAATGTTACATTCCAAAACATGAACAATCTCAAAAACATGAACATCTTCGGTTTTAATTAGTTCAGGTTTTCCAATGCTTACTGTATAAATATTAAATATACAAAATATTTTGGATTATATGTCTCAAAAAAACTTAAATATATATAGTATTTAAGCTGCAACTTGAAATAGCAACTTGATACTGCAGAATGGAAGTTTTATATGGGACTTTAACCAAGGAACTAGTATGGTGCACGGGTATGTCTACCAACAAGACGGAGATACCCTCATCCCCGACAATGAAAAAAAATGTCACCAACTGTAATTAACAATAATCTTATGCACTGATCTCTGAAAATGTTTAGTATTCTATTCTTTCTTGCTTTTCTTGTATTGTTATCATATTATTTCCATAATATTCATTTAGTGTGTTTATTGTTTACTCCTAAAATGGGATTGACGACTTCAATTTGATCTTTATAACGCAAATGTGAGTATAGGTTGTTCAAATAAAAAAATATATTGTTCCTACATACCTATAACAATACTAAAAAAATCTATTTTCCAACTGGCGCAACTATATCTCATAATATTATAGGTTGTAATGACGATAGTTATTTCTTTAACTACTCTCTTATCTTCTGTTGCTATAGCGTCCCTATTATCTACTTCTAAATCAACAAGTTATACAAGGCAATGCATCTGACAAGTGTTTATTTTTTATAGAACATGCACTTCTTAAATATGTCTTAATAATCCTTTCCGCTCTTAGCAATAATGCAATGTTTCAAGCAACTATAATATAGGTAGCTTACAGAATTCTCTAAATATAATAATAAATGCATCAGGGAATGGACTTCTATATCATGAAAAAACATTATTTGAGGAACTTTGCATAGATAACTATGTATGTAGTAGGAAAAGCTATCAAATTTATTGGAAATAGACAAAAAAATATCAAATTTGTAAAGTTGCGTTGTGCATATCACTCAAAAATCTACGTTATAAGGCAGCATTTAGTGTACTCCGTTTAATAAAACTGGGCAATCTTATAAAGTTTCCCGACGCATGTGTATATACTCTTAAACACCTATATTAGATTACAATAAACCGAGCAAAAAAAAACAAAACACAATAGCAACTTTTTATAGAATTCCACGTCAAATATTATATATCTGCTTGCATCGCAATTTTAGTGCAAATTTAGTGCACATACTCGCAAAAACAAAAAATAACACCTATACAAACAGAAACAAAAATATATACAAAGTCAACAACAGGGTGAAAAAAACATTCAAATTGTTAGTGTAAAAATCGAAATTATAATTATCCAAGATTAGATGAGTTGTAAGTTTTTGTTCGGTTTGTTCGTTTTTTTATTTATAAGCGAAGTTATGTTTTTAGAAAATTTCTTAAGAATATAATTTTTTTGAATAATTATTTCTTCTGTGCTTATCTTTGTTGAAAACTTAATTTTTCATAAATCTATATAAGTTTTGAAACATGAATTAAAATTTGAAATATTTTTATATATATCACGGTTACTGTTTAATTCATAAGGTTTTGAATAAAGCTTTGCTAATGTATTAAGTATTAAAAAAAAAAACAAAGAGGTCTACAAGTGAATAATTTCGGTTCTTTTAAAATATAAACTGCTTGTTAACTGATTAATTTGTCCATATGCTGTTTTATGTTTAAGGATAACTATTTACTATAAGACAGTTACTTTTTCCTAGTATACCTTACTTAATCAATGGGAACAGTGGAATATATTCGTGGGTGAAGAATTTTGATAGAGCATATGTACAAATTTGAAAACTAATCAAAAATAATAAATTTGCAATTTTGAAAAAAACTAAAGCTCCCGTGCAAGAATCATAATATTCAACTTTTATTGGCTGCAAGTAGGACCCTTAAACGTAAGTCCTGAGAAAAAATTAAATACATAACTACCTATAAGTGTTTATGTAAAATTAGGTTCTTATATACGTTTTTTCAATGTTAGCATTTAGTGCTTATATAGATATTATTGCGATTTATTAATATTTCTTAAAATTTTATTCGCATACTAACAAGAACCTTTGGAAAATTCCCTTGTGCCTCGTCAGTGAAACGAAAATTTCGTCTACTAATAACATTTTTTACGCTTTTTTTCTGGAAAAGCCGAATATTTGGGGAGAGTACGATAACTCAGGCGCCAAAAAATATAAATGGATTCTTGTAGAACAGTTAGGTATAAGTTTTTTTTAGTACGGTTGCGGGGGGTCTATCTCCGTTGAGTCGTGGGGGGGGGGGGGTAATTTCCTTAAAAATAACTTAAAATGAAAAAAAAAAATATTAAAAACAACCGCAACAATAAAAAAACTATAGGTTTTGAAAGTCAGAAAGCTGGTCTTTTATATTTTGTTTCAATATAGTTATTTGTGTTAACAGTTTTTGAAAAAAATACTTTCAAACTCAAAATTTAACAACAATTTTTTTTAAATGTTACTATTTTTTATTCAAAATTGTGAAACAAATTACTGAATTGGATTTAATTATTTGATGTTGCTATAAATTTTTAATCGAACACTGAAAACGAGATGGTTTTATGTCTTTTAGTTTATGAGAAAATTGAAAATTACCAAAACTAATTTTATACTTAATTTGCCTTATAGAAAGTCATTTAGCGTTATCCAGAATGCACCGCGAGGAGGTAAACTTTCATTGCATTCGACGTCTTAGTTAGCCAGTTCGTGTGTATTCGGTGTCTGGGAGAGTCAGTCAGTCAATTTGTGAAGTCCCTGTTCTTAATGGTCTTAAAAATGTATGTCAGTTTCATCAATGAAGTCATCATCAATAGTATCGTTTCTGTGATGTTCGTAGAGTTCATTCACTTCGTCGTTGATGCTCAGAAGTCTGGGTTGTTTTGGAGCAATTACATCTTCTAGATTTTCACTTTGAACATTGGGTGGATCAAAATGTTTTAGGTGTAATCCCACACTTTCAGCTCCATCGATTGTATGTGGATAGAGCTTTTTAATGTCTAATAAAAATTGCATGATTTGAGATCCCAAATCGTTCTTTTATTCTCCCTCAAGACAACATTTTCGGTAGGAAAAAACTGCCATGTTCTGGTAAATGTGGTTTGTCGTTCTTCGGCATAAAATATTTTTTTTAAAAGTTTATTCTGATTTTCCAGATCATTAATGGTGTTGCTTGGATCGGTTTCATTAACACATATTCACCTCAACTATGGTTCGTGGTTTTATGGACAGTATCCCTTTGGAATATTTGTTCAATACCTGCATACTGGCGAGCACTGTCTGTACAAACATAGCTAGTGTTGGGGTTTACGAATTTGTGAATGCCACAAATCTGCCTTGCATTTTTAATTGACTTTAAAGAAGAGTCCCATTTTGTCCTCCTTACAGTACAACCCCAACACAACTATTGTCATTTGCTCTGTTATACGCCCTCGGTAATATTTTCTTTTTGTCAAAAAAGTTTCATCGAATTGCACCGTTTTCCGATCGCCGCCGATATTAATATCAGTGTGTGAGGCAATAATTTCGGTTATGTCACGACAATAGTTATAGTAGTCTATTATTGTTGATTTACCCAGTGAACTCTTATCGTCGTGATGACGCCAGGCGTTTAGATGCTACATTAAATTAAAAGTGATAAAATAATACAAAACTTTAGTAATTTTAGTTTATGATTAAATTTTTTGCCTGAAAAACTGTATTGACTGGTATTTTAATGACGAATGAGATAATTATAGCTAGAACTTCCGAATCTCTAGCCGACATTGTAGCCCATGAAAAAATGTGCCTATGGATGAGTTGATAATGTTTCTGCAATTTCGCTCACCTTTTTTTTCGCTTTTTGTTGAACACTGCCAAATCTAGCCGAATTTACTTTGCTTATAATTTTCCACTTTCATTGGTAAGTTGTAACATGATGGGATGAGATGATGAGATCTTTGATGGAATTAGGCCAACTTCTTCTAAGAAAGTGATGTTTTTTTCATTGGTGGATACCAAATCCTCAAACGAACAAAATATTGAAAAATTGTTGATTTTGGAATTAAGTAGTGGATGCTTAGTCGCCATTCTTTTTGAACTGTACTCCGTAATGCTGAGTGTTGGCACTGTATTTATGAAGGAAGGCTCACATAAATCCACAAATAACAAAAATTGAATAAGAAAGTAGTTTTGGTAATTTTCAATTTTCGCATAAACTAGAAGACATATAACCATCAAGTTTTCCGTGTTCGATTAAGAATTTATGGAAACATCAAATTATTAAATCCAATTCACAATTTTGAATAAAAAATAGTAACATTGTTTTTTAATATATTGTTTTTCATTTTAAGTCAGTTTTTAAGAAATTGCCCCTCTTGCTTTAACGGGAGAAGGGATAGACCCTCCCCTTCCATAGTAACAAATGCTTGCTTTGGACCCCCTTAAAAAATCCGTTATTATTTTGCGCTGCCTTAATTATCGTACTCGTGCCATGTTTTAAATACATCTTACAAGCTTAGGTCTGTAGGTCTTAATGGAGATGAAGAGTGGACAGGCTCTATGCTTTTAGCTGGATTTGAATTGAATACAAGCCAATGATAATGGGAATTCAAAGCTCTGGAATTAAAATAACTGAAGATACCATTAAAATGAAGTTACTCCAAGACGTCAAACGTGAACTAGGGAGGATACTGTATTTGTTGGTAAGAATTGGAAAAATTCCGGTAAGAAGCAATTCAAGGGTCCTAAGTGTTACAACTGTAATTAATTTGGACACATTTCTGCAAAATGTCCAAGGAAAAAAGAGACTTGTCAAGAAAGAAAAAAGAGTGCGATGTTAAGTTCTTTTTCAGTTAAGGATCATGTTGACAAACAAGAATGGTGCTCTGACTCCGGAGCATCAGCTCATATGTGCTCTAATAGTCGGAGGTTATATTGCCAATAATTCGAAACTGGATGCAAAAGGTATTGGAAAAGTCGACATGAAGGTATCGATAGTAAAATCAAGGAAAAGTGAAATTGAATTTGTGGATGTGCTTCGTGTTCCAGATTTGTGTATAAGCCTTCTGTCTGTATCCAAAATCGTACAAAAAGGTTTCTCAATGATTTTTAAAAAGAATGGATGTCAAGTAAAGGATAACAACCGGTTGCAACCGGAAACTTGATCAATGACATGCTTCGCCTCAACAAATTGCCGACCCAATATGCATACATTTCCAAAAAAGAAAAACATTTAGAACTTTGGCATAAGCGAGCAGGTCATCCAAGTAGCGAAATAACAAAACTCATGGTTTCTGCATTTAGTAACTTTGATTCGGATACACATAAAACCAATTGCATCACGTGTCTAAAAGGAAAAATGGCACGCCAGCCATTCAACACAATTGGTACCAGAGCCGGCTCTATTTTAGGTCTCGTCCATACTGATCTATGTGGTCCAATGAATCAAATATCAGCAATACATGCTTCTTTTTATTGACGATTTTTCAAGAAAAGTCTTCCCTTATTTCATAAAAAGCAAGACTGAAGTAGCAGAAAAGTTTCTTGAGTTTAAGAACCACGTGGAAAATAAAACTGGTAAGAAAATAAAAGCATTAAGAAGCAACAATGGAAATGAATAC
The DNA here is from genome assembly GCA_910595825.1 of Philhelius pedissequus. Classification (NCBI taxonomy): domain Eukaryota; kingdom Metazoa; phylum Arthropoda; class Insecta; order Diptera; family Syrphidae; genus Philhelius; species Philhelius pedissequus. Next base: position 30,145,460 of record OU343164.1, read on the forward strand.
TGAAATTGGAAGATGAAGAAAATTATAATAAGTGGTGGCATCCAACATCAAACGATAGTTCCATATTCACACCAGCAAAATGGTTTGGTAGAGCGAATGAACAGGACTGTTATCGAGTTCAGTTGTCGTTCTAGTTACAGACAGTTCATAAACTTTTATTTCTATTTGTTTTTCATTTTATTTTCACTTTTCAATATGGATATTCAATGTTCCGAGTGTAATTTTTTAACCTCGAAAATTGATGTGATTTTTTGCGGTGTCTGTCTATCGGGTTTCCACATTAAATGTACAAAAATTAGCGAAACAGATCGAGCTGTACTAAAATCAAACGATAGCATTTTCTGGAAGTGTAGTTCATGCAAGAACATTTCTTTTTTGGGTTGTTTACCGAAAATAAATGACCTATATCGTTTCTTTGTGAATCCGAATTCGATAATCTTGTTAAACCCTCTCGTGGTACTCGCTCTCAAGTAAAGTTTCTATATTCTGAGCCAAACAACAATAATAAACAATTACACCTTCTCAAAGGAAAAAATGTTTCTTCTTCTCCTCGATTTCTGTATTCGCCTTTGCCTTCAAATACCCCCGCTACATCTCCTGCCGTAAGAAGTGGTGATAACAAAGTTCTCATGGAAAATAAAAAAACCGTTCCCTCGTCTAAGACTAACACTAAGCTTAAAATAAAAGCAACAAGCAATGCGTACTCTTCTACACAGAGTGACGATTTTGCTAAAGCTGCTTATGATGTGAATGCTTCAACTTCCAAAGGGAAGGGGGTAACTGCAACTGGCATGACGTCGGCTGACGGAGTTTTCCCTTCATCTCTGTCGGCTAGTTCTGACAAAACTGATGAAAGCTTAATACTCAACAAAATCGATGTTCGAAACTCGGATGAATTAAATGCGAAAGAGCTTGTTATTGTTGCTGATAATGTTGCTGATGGTGTTGCTGCTGATGTTGGTGTGGGTGTTGGTGTTGCTGATGGTGATATTGTTATTCTGGCTGATGATGCTTCTAAGAATAGAGGTGTTGTTCTTGCTGATGTGATTGGTGCTGGAGATGGCGATGCTGTTGGAGACAAAATTCCCCACACTGAAGTTGAAATCGCTGCTAGAGATGTTGCTCCTCTCATAGATGATGGTAGTGGTGTTGCGACCGATACTGATGTCTCTAATGAAGGTGCTGCCAATATTTCTACTGTTGCTACATTTAATAAAAGTAAAAATAAAAAATCCAAATTACATCGCGTAACAAAGATAATATTTGGGACTGCTGCTGCGGCAGAAGGAGAAATTACATTACAATCCGTTCCTGGGCTGCGATTTTTGCATCTTTCCCGTTTGGACAAAAATATGACGGAGGATAATGTACTCGAATATGCCGCTCTAAGATTAAATATCCTAAAGATGACTATGCGCTGTTTAAAGCTCTTGAAATAAGATGCCGATTCCACTTCATTTCGCTTTGTTAACCTTAAGTTGGGAATTCCTGCAAACTCATTTGAAGCTGCCCTAGATTCATCAATTTGGCCTGAGCACGTACAAATATAAAAGTTTGTAAGCTTTCCGAAAAAAGAAGGCAAATCCAAGGTGAAGTAAATATTCCAATGCCTACATTAAAATTATTAGAAATGCGGGTATATTTTCAAAATGCTGGAGGGTTGAGAACAAAAACCAACCAGCTTTTTTCATCATCTTAATTGCATGAGTTTGACGCCATCATCATTGTTGAAACTTGGCTGAATTCTAATTTTATATCGTGTGAACTATTCGAATCTTCATACACTATTTTTCTTAAAGATCGCTCTATTGATACCGGAATGGAGCGTGTTTGGGGTGTTCTAATAGCAGTTCGATCAACCTTCAACAGTAAACAATGCAACCTAATGGATGATTCAGATGTAGTCGAACAATTTTGTGTTTGTGTAAGTTCTAAAGATTCTGCTGAAACTAAAGATATATTTTTTGTAGTAAGTTATATTCGTCCCATGAGTCTAATAGATGCATATAATAAACATGTATCTAATGCTCAAGCAGTTTTAAATGAACTAACAACAAACCAATTCCCATGTATACTTGGCGATTTCAATATTGGTATTATCGACTGGTGCTACATGGAAGAAGATCATATTTTGATCCCTTTCGATGCAAATAAAGATGTAGAAATGTTGGTTGTTGATTCATTTTCTGCTATGGGTCTCTTTCAAATTAATAATGTTAAGAACTGTCTTGGAAGAATATTAGATCTAGTATTTATTAACAATGCTTTAAAATATTCTATAGAAGCATCTGATTTTCCTTTTGTTAATAACTCTATTCATCATAAGGCGTTTTGTTTATCTCTTGAGTACTATGATTATGCCTCCGTATCTCTTAAAAAATCGTAAAACTTTAAATGTTTCTAAGGCAGATTTTATAGCACTTAATAATTTTTATAACACTGTGAGTTGGAAGAATTTAGTGGAAGGCAAGTCTCTAGAGGAAATATATACAAGTTTCAAACGTTTCGTTTTTGAAGGCATAGAACGTTGCTTTTAAGCGTTCTAAAATAGCTAATCTCTCTAAAGACCGAGCTGTTTTTGTTCAATTAAGAAAGGAGTTTGATTTTCTAAATAAATTTCTGTATAGACAGTATATAAAAAATACTGAATCCAATATAAGAAATAATTAAGAATCTTTCTGGGTGTTTCTGAATTCTAAAAGAAAATGTTCTTCATTTCCTCAATGTATGGAATATGAAAACCTTAAATCAAATGATATTCAGTCCTCGTGTGACCTTTTTGCTAAATTCTTTCAAACATCATATAATTCTGACGTAATAACTAATATTGAAAGCTTATACCCAGATAATAACCCTTTAGTAGATTTTTCGTTACGAAATTTTTCAGAACAAGATATTTTAGACAGTCTAAAAGAAATCGATGTAACAAAAAAATCTGGCTTTGATATGATTCCTCCTATTTTCTTGTCAAAATATTCTCCTTCTCTTTGCAATGCTTTGACCATTATTTTTAAATAAATCAATTATTTCTGGAGTTTTATTTGAAGAATGGAAAATATCGTTCATTGATCCAATTTATAAGAGTGGTCTTAAACACTTAGTGAAAAATTATAGACCAATTTTTAAACTCGCTGCTATTCCCAAACTATTTGAAAAGATTGTCACTCAAAGACTTTATTTCGCTGTAAAGGTATCGTTATCATCTAATCAGCATGGTTTTGTGAAAGGTTGGTCGACGTGTACAAATTTAAATTTATTCGCAAAGTTTTGTATCAACCATATGGAAATTGGCAAGCAAGTTGATGTCTTGTATACTGATTTTGGTTAATGGTTAAACTCATACCTGTCTGACAGAAAACAAGCTGTTATGATAGACGAATGCATCAAATTGTATAGATGTTGTATCAGGGCTCCCACAAGGAAGTCATCTGGGCCCACTTCTATTTATTTTATATATCAATGATTTGCCGTCAGTATAAAGATATTGTAACTGTTTAATGTATGCTGACCATGTTAAAATTTTTCTTGCATCATCGTCACTTGCAGATTGCTTTTTAATGCAGTCAGAACTAAATTACTTAAAATGCAAAATTTTTCGTGCTACAAGATCATCATCACTCATTGAATTTGAATACAATTTTTTTGATGTTAGCCTTCTCAGAGTTGATGTTATTAATGATCTTGGAGTGCTTTTTGATTCAAAACTTGACTTTAAATGTCACATTAATTTTATTGTCTCTAAAGGTAATGCATTGCTAGGCTTTTTGAAATGGAACTCGACTGAATTCAAGGATGTTTATACTTTGAAGACTTTATTTATGTCTCTTGTTCTACCGGTTTTGGAATATTGTTGTGTTGTTTGGTCTCCACTCTTTGAAAATAATATTTTAAGAATTGAAAGGATTCAAAAAAGATTTACACGCTATGCTCTACGAAAGCCTAACTGGACTGAATTATTACCAGAATATAATTCAAGATGTTCCCTCATTGACTTGAAAACACTTAAATGTCGTAGGCAAACCCAATGCATTTTGTTTGTTAGAGATATTTTCGATAATCGAATTACCTCTATTGAATTGCTTTCATTAATGTCTTTTTACCTCCAAATACGAGTTCTTCGAAATAGAAATGAGTTGTTTTATACTGCTACCCATAGAACCAACTATTGTTTAAATGAACCAATAACGCGTTCTTTAAAATTGTTTAATATGGTATGTCAAGAGATTGACCTCCCTATGAATAGAGATTGCTTTAAGAGGAAAGAGTTCTTCAATTATGTAATTGATTAATTAAATTCTTAAAATTTGTTCATTAATATATTTAAATTGTAAATTTGGTTGCTAAGCCTATATTTTTTATTACTTTGTTAAAATTTTGTAATCAGCAGATCTTTGTTATCAATTGATGAAATAAATAAATAAATAAATAAATAAATAAATAAATAAATAAAAGACACGTTGCCTTCTTATTGGTGCTAAAGTGGAAAAAAGATTTTGGGCTGAAGCCCAGTTTATCTAATAAGTCGAACACCATGTAAAAGCTTACAAAACAAATCACCAGAAGCAGTTTGGTCTGGAAAAAAGATAAACCTAAGGATGCTTGGATGTCAAGCTGTTATACATGAAAAAAAAATAAATGTTAAGGAGAAAGAAGTATTTTTCATTGGATACTGTACATACTCAAAATCTTATCGATTTCTCAATTTCAAAACGAAGGAAGTGATTATAAGTCGCGATGAGGTCCTTGTCGAGAATAGTTCTCCAAAACATACCAAGGTAAATGAAGAATCATCATATTATGAAATCTTTACAGTATGTGATTCAGTGAGGGGTGAGATTGAAGATTCATCAAATCCATTGTATCAAAGAATACCTGTAACTGTAAGTCATGAAGAAACGGATACATAAAATATTTTCACTGATGTTCAAAATAATTTCGATGCTAAGGAATCACATCTCCACAACAACTAAGAAGTTCAACTTGACCACAACACGAACCTAAAAGAACCCTTTGATTATTTGATCGATGTAAAACTCTGAATTATGATTTCTTAATTTAATTTCTTCAATTTGCTTATGCAAGTTTTTGTATATTTTACTATCTAGATTTATAGTATTTTCATAAGTAACTAAGTTCATTCCATCAATTATTTCACTTATGTTACCGTTTTATTTAACATTAATACCATTATTACATAACACCGGATTTAATTAAGTCTTAATTGTATTCTTATTTAATGTTACATTTTGAAGTTATATTCTTTAAAATTGGAATAAGACAATTTTCGTTAATTTCACAAATGTTTTTACCTAGATGATTTTGACAGTTTTTGTTCTTATATGTACAAGTTTGGTTACATAAAGCAAATGTATTATCTGTAATAATTTTTCTGGGTTCTTAAAATTAAAGGTGTTAGCTTATATAATTTTCACGATGGGTACGTGAATTAATTTATTTTGAATAATATTTTAATATAATGTCTCCTAAGTCTAGACTTTCCGATAAATATTCGTTAATTTTTGCTGCTCTAATAGTTCTGGTCAATAATAATAGTTGTTCGTACACTTGTTCTATTATTAAATGCTCTCTAATGTTTTGACCTTCAAATTGTTGCAAAATTTGTTCAAATCTAGAATTTATAGTTTTTTGTTTATTATTGTTTTTTACGAGATTTTTTTTTTTTAATTTAACAATATGCCTGTAAGACTTACGGTCTTTTAAATCCATCTGAATTGCACGGCACTAGTTTGGCACAGTGGATTTGAGAACGAGATATTGACTGTGTCATTTTAACCCATGGGCGGCATCCAATTAAAATTGGAGATATAGAAAAGAATGCGCCTAGCATGGGGATAGAACCCACACGTCCTAGTTAGAAATCAAGCACTTTAACCACTGCGCCATTGCCACCCATTATTTACACTTGTTTTTGTGTGAACTAAGTCATAATGGTCTGGATTACCAAATGCATATTTAATAGCTGTTCGTAAGAAGTTAATGGATCTAGTATACCCACCTAGTATGGTCTTGAAGTTGTTCTGCTAGATTCTTGATTATACTTAACCAAATTTTTCCTTCTTGTGTAGGCTGGTATGTACTAGTTATGATATTTACGTAAGATTGAAATATCGAAGTCAGGTAAGTTACATGTAAGTAAAAGGATTTTCTCAGAGGGATCCTAAAAAAAACGCGAACGCCCACTAGGGGCAGACCCAAAACGGTTCGACTTATTAAATTAAAACTATACGATATTTATAACAAATCAAGTATTCTTTACTGAACACGTCCGCCAAGCTTTAAGACTAACTCTTCCCACGCTTAATAATTCATATCGCACTTGCATTACGCCGCATGATGATTCGCGGCGTCAGCAACCTTGAAGGCTCCCGTGCATTTACCTCAGAATGCGCTACATACATGATCCTCGCAAATCGTGGGACACTACAACTTTCTCAAACATGATTTGCTGAACTGGCAAATCATAACGGGGTGCATGTAAATGCGGCGTTATAACTTCTCCCTCTTCAAAGATCTACGTCCCGTAGATCAGTTGTGACGTCAGAATTCCAGGACTGAATTGGTTGTTTTTGTGGGGTAGGATATTGACCTCTGATAGGAAACAGATGCGCTGATGTTTGTATTGATGGAAAGTTGATTTTCGGGTGCAAAGGTAATGTATAGTGATAACAAATAATAGGATTATTAGAGCTTCTGCGATAAAAGAGATTTTAAATCTTTCGTCCAAGTTACTAAGACGTTCGATGTTCGTTGGACAGATATTGTGGACATAACCCAGTTCCAATTTGTTGTTATGCTTGGTGATGCTCGTCAATACTGAAGGAAGGGCTTGTAAAGTTATTACAGTGTGGCTTCTAAAAGTTTGGTTATTCAATTTTACCGTTTCATTTTGAATCTGTAGGATAAAGGTCCCCTCGATAAATCTCTGGATATTATCGAACTTGACCTCACCCTTAAAATTAGTCAGGAAGATAGGGCCCGGGTTGATGAGTTCAATAACCTTCCTCATGTTTGTACGGTATGTGCACATTGCTGAACGTCCTTTTAATAGCTTAGCCACGCAATGATCTTCAGGGAGTTTTTCTAATGCTGTTTCGCTACAAACTGTCGTGTTGCTTATCGAAATGTCTCTTCGTGGTTTACAAGCATTCTATTAAAATTAAGATCGATTTGCTTGTTGTCTATGATCGTTGCCCTTGTTTGTAGGAGGTTGAATTCATTTTTTCTAACCTACGGCATTGATAGTATGTAGAGCAAGATCGTTTCGTTCGTAAAAACTGCTGGTATTTCATACTCTATTGCCTCGATCTCGTTGGCATACGGTAAAGTTTCAACTTCGTTGATAAGCCTAGTAATTTCTTCCTTATCCAGTAGATTGGTGTTAATCAGGCCTTTTTTCGCAATCGGGCAGGTACGTATTATTTCATTTTTTCTCCTTTGACAACGAGTATTTCATTTATAATGTCCTGTTCAATTCTGCCGGAAATCGTATCCTTTATACCAGCGTTTACTCTGCTTATGAGAAGATTGATTTTTCCTGTTATTTCGGCAGTTATTCCGAAAATTTTGCTGTTTATCTTGTTGATTATTGTTAAGCGTAATTTTTTCTTCAGTTCGAAGGATATGATCCCAGTCTGTGGTATCATGGTTACCCGCTATCCACTTCCAAGCACTTCTTATCCAGTGTATTGATCTTGTTTTTCGAAGCGATTTACCTTTCAAGAGATCCATACGCTCCTTAGTTTGCTCGAAGTGATACTGAATTAATGGTTTGCGATCCTGTTCTTTAAAATTGGTATCTATAATTGTTTCTAATTTCGACAGCATTTCTTCGAAATGGCCAAGGTCAATCACATGTATCAGCTTGAAGTTGCCATCTATCTGCCATCCTCTGCCTTCTGTTAGGGAAATAAGTGGTGCTTTGTAGTCGAAAATGTTTACGCCCTTAGCGATTGTTGCCATCATGATTAGTCTTATTTGTGTAGGAAAGAGATAAGTTTTAAAATTACACGTTATACAAGTTATATTATGACATATGGATTGAGCTGAAACAATTTTATATTGTTACACTAATAATAAATATAAGTCCTGTGGAATTAAAAATCATTAAATAATGGAAAAAGATAAAAATAAAACGTATTAATAAGCATAGGTAATTATTAAAAAAAAAAAAAAAAATTTGATAAGTTTTTTGGAGTTTATGTATTAAAGGATACAATCATCTTTCCCTCTTTTTTTAATATATATATAAAAATATATATACTAATATTGGATATATTTTATAATTCAAATTATATTTATATATTTATATATTTCATATGTATATTGTCAGGGGTGGAATGTTAATTTCATTAGTACTCAATTTTGTGTTTTATATGTATACATAGGTATGTGATTTTTCCCATAATGTTGGGATATATAATTTGTTGTACTTTATTGTACATTTTGTTATATGTGTAACAAATTTTTGAATGTACTTTCTTTATTATAGTGCTAGCTTTCCCATTTGGGTGTAGGATGTAGTTTGTACCTTATAATTTATGCATTTCGAACTTATGCCTTTTGTATTTTGCGCCTTGTGTCTGTTGTGATATTAGCTTTATTATCCCTAGCCACCACTTCCTTCCGGTACAGTGGCTTATGTTTGCCTTGAATCCTCTTGAAGGTAGTGTAAGCTATATCACCTTTTTCAAATTTCTTAGGGATTGCCCTATTTTCCTATTTTTATTAAACCATGCATTTCTGGTTTTTTGCTTTTGACGTAGCATTTCCCTAAGCTCTTGGTTAACGTTTACTCTCAAATTTGCCATTTCTTGGAAGCTCACTCTGGTACTACTGTTAAAAAATATATCAGATGGTTTTCGTTGAGTAATAGAGTGGATCGTGTTGTTATGAAGATCAACAGAGATATTTAACAGTTCCCTTAGCTTAAGCTCTTTGTTTTCAACTTTCAAGCATCGGTAGATTTCCAGAATGGTTTAGTGGAATCTTTCCACTTGTCCATTAACTTCACTCCGCTTGACGGGAGTCTGATACATTTGGAGACCTATCACTTTAATGAAGTTAACCATTATGTTACTAAGGAAACTTCTCTCATTGTCCGTGACAAATATCTTTGTGACAGTGAAATAGTGAAGGATTTTTATCACTTTATCTCTAAGATGGAGAGCAGATTCATTTCTTATATGGAATAATTTGCAAATTTAGAGAATTTGTCTATGCATGATATAAATTTTTCGCCTTGGATTTCCATAATGTCCATATGAAGTATTTCACAGGGATATGACGGAATCGGGGTTGACTGAGCTGCAGGATGCCTATCGTATTTATTGGTAAGACAGATGTCACTCATTACATGCTATTCAGGCATAATACTAGCAACATGTGATTGAGTAAACTACTCATAAATATGACAACGAAATAAAAATAAAAATTAATGCGAATTATAAGGGACATTAATAAATAGGACACGGTAATTTTCTACGCATTAATTCAGCCGCTATCCCTGGAGATAAAATCTGAGACAACAACCACCTTCTCAATACGCCGCGCCACACATCTTTCTATCCTTCTTTCACTTCTTTCACCGGATGCCGCGCTGTGTTAAAAACATATAAAGTGTATTTATAATCCCTTGAGCGCGTGCAAAATTATAAAAAAAATAGAGCCGGGTAAAGTGGGTGGCAATAGCGCAGTGGATAAAGTGCTTGATTGCTAACTTTGACGTGTGGGTTCGATCCCCACGCTAGGCGCATTCTTTTCTATACCTCCAATTTTAATTGGATGCCGCCCATGGGTTAAAATGAGACAGTCAATACCTGGTTCACTGTGCCAAACTAGTGCTGTGCAATTCAGGTTGCATTTAAGAGACCTAAGGTCTTACAGGCATATAGCTAAATTTAAAAAAAAAGATTAAAGTATTCCACATTCGCGCTGTAGGACTAAAGAAAGATTGTCTGCGCTTAACAGTACGCCCAAAGTTGGGCTCAAGGGTAAACTGATGAGCATTCTTAGAAGCGCGAGTATTACGGTTGAAAAATTTAAGCGGAGGAATGCAACTGCTTATTTCGCTCGCACATTGTTCATACATATAGCGATAAAATAGTGGGAAACATATAACATTTCGGCGGTGTTCTAGAGGTGTAAATGTTTCCACTATAGTTCTATCGGTAATCATTCTTAGAGCTCTATTTTGAATTCTATCCAAAAGATTCAAATGAGTTTTGGGAGCTCCTGCTCAAATATGCGAGTTATACTCCAGCTTTGGACGAATGAAGGCCTTATAGATTACAGTCAGATCAGACGGAGAGAATAATTTCTTGCACCTTCGAGGAAAGCCCAAGCACCTTGCAGCGTTTTTGGCGACATCAACTATGTGTTCGTTCCACAAGAGGTGGTCTGTGATACACATGCCGAGGACTGAAAGCTGATCGGTTTCTTCAATGCAAGTGCCGCTCATGGATAGAGGCATGGAGGGTGAGTTTTGCTTTAACGACAGAAGACAGCACTGAGTTCTTGAAGCATTAAATTGTACGCAGTTTTTTATTCCCCATTGGACAATGCTGTCAAGATCAGAATTTAATGAGCTTATCATACGCTGCCATTCCAGTTGTACATCCGAAGGACAAGGAGGTGCATCTGAAAAAGAATATGAGCAGCTGAGAGTACTATCGTCAGCAAAACGATTAAGTGGATTAGAAGTCCCAGATAAGAGATCATTAATAAAAATGAGAAAAAGTGTCGGAGACAATACGGAGCCCTGGGGCACACCAGCATTTATTTTGTGAATATCAGGCTTGAAACCGTCCAATACAACTTGTATTGAACGGTCCGAAAGGTAATTTCTAGTCCAACGAAGAAGAGACTCATCGCTCCCAAATGCACGCATTTTCGATAAGAGAGCTTGATGCCAAACTCTATCAAATGCTTTTGAAATATCAAGCGCAATAATCTTACTTTCTCCAAAACGATGTATAGATTTGTGCCACTGTTCGGTGAGATATACCATCAGATCACCAGTGGACCTATTGCTGCAAAAGCCATACTGCCGGTCATTAAGGAGCTTTCGTTCTTCAAGATATTTCTTAAGCTGATGATTAATCAGCGTTTCCATGACCTTGGAAAGAAGGAACGTAAGTGCAATTGGACGGTAATTAGTGGGTGATGAATATTCGCCATTTTTAGGGACAGGCTGGACAAATGCTATTTACCATCAACTCGGAAAAAGACCAGTAGAGTAGGATAGATGAAAAAGCTTACGCAGTGGTTTTGCCAGCGTTGAAGAAAATCTCTTCAGAACGATGGGAGGGATACTATCCGGGCCAGCCGATTTGTGTATATCAAGGTCTTTGAGGACTGTAGCTACTGCACGAGTGTGAAAGAAGATTCGTCCCACAAAATCGTATATGCTCTTAAGTACTGGAGGAGTCATAACACATTCTGGCAGCGTCGAATTAACAGCGAACTGCTCTGCAAGCAAATTTGCTTTTTCGCGAGAACTGACAAAAGGGGTATCATTAAGGATGAGCGTTGGAACCGAAGACGAATTTGAGTTTCGAATATTTTTTACAAATGACCAAAAATTCTTACTACTTTTGGGACATTGTAGTATTTTTTGCCTTAATTGTTGGTCATGCAAAAATTTGGTTCTACGAATGTGAACGTTGCAAGTCTTTCTAGCCTGTTGAAACTTTTTCTAGTTTTTCTCAGTGGGTTTGGCTTGAAAATTGCGGAAACTTACTTCTCTAACCCTAATAACCTCTTTAAAGCTCGAATCAAACCATGCATTTTCTTTCGGTTTGATAGAGTTCACACTATTCGGGATAAAATTTCTCATTCCGTGAAGAACTAAATTTGTTATCATATCTGCGCTGGAGTCTACGTCACTATCGAGGAAGCATAGTGACCAGTTAAAGTTCCTGAAGAAGTTATTGAGACCGTCCAAGTTGGCTTTCCCATATTGCCAAGCGATTCTCATAGGTGGTTTTTCTTTAACCGAGTGTTGTTGGCATGAGAAATTTGTAGATATGACACAATGGTCTGATGTGGCTAGAGGCGATAATACATTTACCGTGTATTTATTAGGGTCGGAGGTAAGGAACAAGTCTGGAGTGTTAGAGGTTTGACCTGCAACGTCAGGGATTCGTGTCGGCTCGTCAACTAGCTGAGTCAGACCAAAGACCTCAACATAACTTCCTTCGGGTGTTGTCTGTCTCGAAAAGCTGAGCCAACTAGAAATGTGTACATTTCGCAATGACGATTTCGGTGTGAGAATAATGGGAAGCACTTCTTTGAATGGAGTCGGGCAAAGCATCAAATTCATTAAAATTTGAAACTATCCAAATGTGGGCTCCGATAAATAAGGCATGTGTGTAAGATGTGCTTATTTACCGTGAATTTTAACCACATGTAGTTAAAATTTGGGTTTGAGCACAAACCATATTGTGTTTGGAGTTGGTACACTACATCATTTCTTACGTATACGGCGAGACCATGGTGGGAAAAGAATAATGGAACTTAGTTGTACCCAAATAGATGAAACTCCGAATTTTCGCCTACGTGGGTCTCACTTAGTGCCAACACAGCTGGTCTGCTTTTAACAGTGTGGACATACGCAGCACAAAAATTCTTTCTTAGACCGCCCGCGAATATTTGTATAATCAACCCTAAATACACCAACCATTTTAACATTCAAAAACAAATAAAATACAAGTCAGACAAACTATAATGAATGTTTAATCTAAATTCCAATTTGAACTTTTCAATAATAAATTGTCACTAGTGTTATGCCTTAGTGACATTTTGCATTGAGCCGCCCCTGGTTAAATAGAAAAAAAAACAATAATCCGTCTGACGTTATACTAACCTTATCAATGCATGCACTGGTGATAAGCTACACACCATTACCTACATTGATCAAGCTAGTACAACTGCGAGAAGTGACAAGGAAAAGGAAAGATTTACCGCTTGTACTTGTTCTGCTTGATGCGTTGTTTTTTTTTTTTTACAGCTTGTTTTTTTTTTGTCTGATAAACTGAACACTGAATTATGTTAGGTAAATCGCGGTGTGTTTTTTTTTGTGTATTTATTTTAATTGGATTTTATATTTATTGTTACTTTAGGTTAATTAATTTAATGGGGTATAATGGGGACGGTAATAATTATTTTTTGATTTTGTCGTGAACGAAGTTGGATTCTATTTAAAATTTATTTTGGAACAGTGGGGCTTACAAGATATTTTATACAAGCAGCACAACAAAACACAATTTTTATTTTTTCGACCTTTAAAAGCACTTTCTCACACCGATGTGCAGCCGATTAGATGCTAATCGGTTATTAGGCTGTTCATTTTTGGGAAATAGTATTTCTGGAGAAGTTGCTCTTTGTTTTCTCGAGCATTTATGTGTGCTCGTTTATGTTCTTTGCTAATAAGTTCCCACACTTGCTTCTCATCCTTGACATCCTCCACCAATCTTTGGGTTAGTCTGATTTTATAGTTGGGAAAAGTTTCAAAATAGACATTCTGCAGTAGCTCCATACACGGTTCCGGAATCTTAATACCGTTGATAATACTAGGCTGTAGGCTCGCTTTCAGAATGTCTGTCAAGGCTACTTTATCTAAATAAGGGGTTACAAAATAGTGTCTCAAGTAATCGGGGTGCGGTTCCTCATGAGATTCAACCTGCTGATTTTGACACATTTATAATTATCTGATTCCGATCCTGGTCTGATGCGTCCTGCTCTGCACTATGCATTGTTTTATTAGCAGATTCAGTGGAAGACGCCTCATCGTCTTGGGGTTCTGTGGAGGAGTAATGCTTCAAAGCTGTGTCAGTCTGGGATCTATTGTCACTTGTCAAAGAATGTTTTTCAGAGGCGGTTTCAGTTGAGGAATTATTGTGTAGCGAATTCACTTGACATTAAATTTTAGATTCAGCTGTGACGGTTAAGTGTTCGTTACCAATTCTAAGCCTTGACAGTGCATCCGCTACGACATTTGATTTACCGGGTTTGTAAATCAATTTGCAGTTGTATTCCCCTATCCTCGCCTTCCAACGCTTCAGCTTCGCATTGTAATTGCGGTTGCCTAGGGCGTAAGTTAGCGACTGGTGGTCGATGAATATGCGGATTTTTTTCTTCGCTCCGTAGAGATAAGATCTTAGGTTGTCTAAAGCCCAGACTATTGCCAACATTTCTTTCTCGTTTGTAGCGTAGTTTTCTTCAGTTAAGCTCAGGGATCTGGAAATGAAGGCTATGGGCTTTTCCTTGCAAGCTTTTTCTTGAGACAAGACTGCGCCAACTGCTATATTTGAAGCGTCGGTCGTGAGAATGAATGGTTTGTTGAAGTCGGGGAACGCCAGGACTTCAACAGAAGTAAGGAGTATTTTTAATTCGTTGAAAGCCTTCAACGCACTCACGTGACAGATGTCACAGGACTTCACATAGTGTGTTTTTTTTTAAACGGATGCGCGCACTAAAGTTGTTTTGACTAACCTTAAAATGGTAAACTAAATGTCATAAAATGAGTTGCTGGTTTACTCATAACATGCTGTTCAAGCATTACACTAGCAACATGTGATTGAGTAAGCTACTGATAAATATGGCAACGAAATAAAAATAAAAATTAATGTAAATTGTAAGAGACACTAACGGCCGGTACGTGCTTCGCTACGTATAAAGTGAAATAATAAACAAATTTAATTGTAACATCAAATTCATTTATTCAAACAAAAAAATATTTTATTAATTCCTAGCTATTTTAAAACTTAATCCAAAACATTTGGATAAACAATATTTTTTGTTTTTCCATTTTGAGCGTGAATAAACAAACGGCTGGGGGTACCGACTCTGGAACAGGCAACATAATTTTGGCCATTTGAAAAACATGATTCCTTCAAATTCACACCACAAACGTGAAGTGTTTGCCCTTGGGCCTTGTTGATGGACATCGCAAATGATAAACGCACAGGATATTGTAATCGTTTGAACTCAAATGGCATATCAGTTGGAATCATAGGGATACGCGGTATCAAACAAACTTCTCCTTTTGATTTACCAGTTCAGATCGTAGCTTCAATCAAATTTGGCAATAGTTTTTTCACTGCCAATCTGGTGCCATTACACAGTTTTGGTGGATTAATATTTCGCAATAATATAATCAAAGAACCAACTTTCAGATTTAAGCAATGCGGTGGCATACCAGCCGGTTCCAATGAATTTAAAAATTCAATTCAATTCAAAAGATTCAAATGAGTTTTGGGAGCTCCTGCCCAAATATGCGAGTTATACTCCAGCTTTGGACGAATGAAGGCCTTATAGATTACAGTCAGATCAGACGGAGAGAATAACTTCTTGCACCTTCGAGGAAAGCCCAAGCACCTTGCAGCGTTCTTGGCGACATCAACTATGTGTTCGTTCCACAAGAGGTGGTCTGTGATGCACATGCCGAGGACTGAAAGCTGATCGGCTTCTTCAATGCAAGTGCCGCTCATGGATAGCGGCATGGAGGGTGGGTTTTGCTTTAACGACAGAAGACAGCACTGAGTTTTTGAAGCATTAAATTGTACGCGGTTTTTTATTCCCCATTGGACAATGCTGTCAAGATCAGAATTTAATGAGCAAAAAAGTTTTCTTGGTTAAATAAAAATAAAATAATTAGATTTAATAAAAATAGTTTTTAGGTCGAAAGACATTAGTTCTAAGAGTTATAGTTTATGTTAGAGATCCCGTAAAGGGCCAGTAAATTAGTTGTAAGTTATTGATAATTAGGCTAGCTTTAAACAATTTTTTCTAGCTTTAATATAGTTATAAGTTAATATTAAATAAAAAATGAATTAAAAAAAATACCGATAACTTATTAATAAGTGGGTGAGCGAACTTGAGTTTTGAATTTCAGGCTTGAAACCGTCCAATGCGACTTGTATTGAGCGTTCAGCAAGGTAATTTCTAATCCAACGAAGAAGAGATTCATCGGAACCAAATGCAGCATTTTCGATAAGAGAGTTTGATGCCAAACTCTATCAAATGCTTTTGAAATATCAAGTGCAATAATCTTAATTTCTCTAAAACAATGTAAAGATTTCTGCAAGTGTTCGATATAACTCATCAGATCTCCAGTCAATGGCGGCCTAAGCCTCTCAGAGGCTTAAGCTAAGCTGAATGAGGACCCCAGTTTTTTTTCACGCTATCAGAATTGGTCAAAGTTCTATAGGAAGATCCGTCTAGCGACAAACGATTTGCCTACACATTAATTGTGTTATTCCACCGCCTTATCCATTTAGTGTAGTGTTAGTTTTTAGTAGGCAAATTCTTTACAAATAAGTAATAACACTTAAACAAGTACAAAATGCAAATATAAACAAATACCATTACGTCAATACAAAACAAGAACATAATACGAAACAAAAAAAACATTTAGGAGCGTGAGCACTGGTTTTTGAGCAGATTTTTTTATTTAATTTTACTGATATTGAAATCAAAAATGTTTGCATTCCAATTTAAAAGTCTTCCAATTCGTGTCAAGAGGTCATGCATCCCATAGTTTTTCTATGTGTTGAAGAAGTCTAAGAGTCTAAGAAGATGATGAAATTTTACAAACTTCTTAATCAGTTCAAATTTGTATGTATAAAGGTCATTTTGTTCACATTAACATCGGGGTTATTGGCTTACTGCTCATTGAGTGGATTCTAATGAGTCCAAAGGCGATACTTTGATCTTATATTGTTTAGGAGTTCGTTTGGTCACCTTCAGTCTCCTTCATCAGACCAGCTTTATGATACCACGGTATAGCACTGTCATAAGACTCACACAAGAGTTTAAAATTATGTTGTAAAATCCATATCTTGTAAAACTATTTTGGCTTACAATAAATAGCCTTGCTTACAATAAAATAATATTGCGCTAAGAAGGAAAGTTTGTATCCTAGATCGTTTTTCATTGTTACACGCTCTAAATTAGTATGATTAATAAAAGTATAATCAATCACTATGGTATTAGAATTTCGGAAACACAACAAAACTTGACATTTTTATACATTTAACAGAAGGTGATTTTGATTGCACCAATAATCCAGCTTCGATAGAGATCATCCAAAAGAAGAAAATAGTTTCCGCAAAAAGAAGGCTGTTTGAATTTCGAAAAATGTCAGGTATATCGTTTACAAATTGACGCAAATGGCTTCCTTGTGGAACAAATGATGGGACCGAAATGTATCAATTTTTTTATTATTTTTAACCTTCCACACTAAATTTGATTCAAACTATTTTAATATGGAAGAAATGGATACATAGAATAGTGAGTTTACTTATTAAGATTAGGTGATTTAATCTATTGAATGCTTTCCTTCCTTCAGTGAAGATAACATTTGCAACCTTTTTGCCACATTTGTAATGATGTTGTTTCTTATTAAAGCTAAGTTTTTTGCCGATGATTTTTCTGCAACAAACCCATGTTGATAAATTTAAAAATGATTTTGAAATGATTGACCTAACCTATTGCAAACTAATTTTTCAAAAACTTTCGGAATACAAGAAATTTTATAAATGGCTCTGAAATTAGTTTTATCTTGTTTTTAGCCCGTTTTAAAAATTGGAGCTAGAAAAGAAACCAACAATCCAAAAATTGCGCTTTGGCTAATGAAACATTGAAAATCTACGAAAGTGGCTGAGCTATTCCAATACCACACATCAATAATAAAATAGCAGAAATTCCATCAGGGCCTTCACTTTTATTAACATCGAGTTTAATTAAGGAACCGATATTGACAACTTTACTTACATAGCTATTTAAGGTAGCTTCTGCATGGTGCATGTGTCTAAGGAGTAAACTGATTAAAAATAGTCAGCGAATAAATTGCATATTGTAGGAACATCACTAGTAATTGTATCTTGATATTTCATACTACTAGGTAATCCAATTGATTTACGCCTTGAACATATTATAAGACTCCAAAAACGCTTGGAACGATGTAGATAATTTATAAGTTCAGAATTATTTGTATCAAATTTATATAATTTAAATGCCTTGTTTCTGTTTTTGAAATTAGTCAAACTTTTATTGTACCATATAGGACAAGAATAATTTTTAGGCCGCTTTCTAGGCACAAATTTATCAAATGCCCCCTTCACACACTCACAAAAGTCGAATACATGCTTCCATATCAGATGAACAAAAAATGTTATTACACGAAAAAGACAATAGATAATTAACCATGCCATCATACTCGTAGTTAGCTTTTCGAAAATAATTTGAGGTAATTTGAACGTTAGTTTTTTCCTTAAGTGTATTGAGAACTAAAGTGAATAATATAAACAATGCTTCGAGTCATAATGAATATGATGTCATAATTATAACTGACACCTGCCTGTATGATGCAATCCTATCTACTGAGATATTTGATAGTACGCTCTACAACGTTTTTCGCATTGATCGATGTAAAACAGCTGATGACCGCAGATGTGGAGTTTTAATAACAACTCGCTTATCTCTAGCGGGTCGCTAGAGAGCGGGTAATAAAATTGATTTGCCTACTCCTGATTTCGAGCAATTATGTGTATCAATCAATCTTACCTCTCATACTCTATACTTTATAGAAAGTTATGTTCCAACAAATAGTGGTAATTAAGGTAATCATACTATGAATATGGATTCTATTTTTAATAAGTGTAATGCCTCTAGTTATATTTGTATAATTGGAGATTTTAATCTTAGTGATATTATTTGGACTTGACTTGATGATGAAAATATGTTACTTCCTTGTAATATCAGAAAAAAAATTTGAGTTGGAATTTATTGATTATCTTTATTTGTTAAATTTTATAAAAGAGAACACAATCTTAAACTCTTTACAAAAAATTCTAGATTTAGTTTTTTTCTGTAATGATGATTTTAAAGCCGAAGTTTTTGAAGCACTCTATGAATTGCTAAGTAACTCTATTCACCAAAATCAAATTTTAATTGAATTAAGGGGATATAATTTCTTGGAACATGTTGTTAACTGTGAGAAAGTTTTCAACTTCTCGAGATAAAATTATTTTATTTATTTAGTTATTTGCAAACCTATGTTCCATTAAATTAAAACAAAAAATTAACTTAACCTAAATTTGCGTTAACTTTTGAAAAATAAGTTTCAAAAAATATATTAACTAAATACAAACGAACAATTTTTTTTACTATGTACTAGCCGACCCGTGCTCGCGTTACTTCGCAAGCTTTTAATATGACTAAAAACATATCAAATGTTCAATAAGACTGACCGCAATTTTTGCTATATTATTACCTAACAAAACATTTGTACACATACATATGCCTTCCATAACCAAATAAAGATTTGTATGTTCTCTCACTGAAACAGTTTTCAAAAAATAAATGTTCGAGATTTAAACAAGCATATTTAAAGCTACTGGATATACAATATTAGCAAGCAGTTTTATTATTTTTACGAAGGAGTAAATACTGATTATTTTCTGAGCCCACTCTTGAAAGAGAGACATAAAGTTGACCATGAGAATTAACACTTTCCCGAAGATTCTTTTCCGCCGAAAGATGTCATTTGAAAAAGTGTATTATATGATCTGAAATTATGCACGAAAATTCATAGATTGTGGCTGATCCCCATTGAGTATACATAATACATTTAAAGGTTCAGGTGGCTCGGTAATAGAAGGAATACTTACCTTACCATTAGCACAACACATGCTACTAAATTGCAAATTTTATCCATTTTTTTATATCTGTTATATTGTTGTTCGAATACGGAAACTGTGGTACGTAATTAAAGTATTAAATAAAAATATCCATTTGTATCCATTTTGCGGTTTCAAAAGCAAACGTAAATAAAACACATATAAAATATTTTTTTTCATGATATTTCTGTTTTATTATAAAGTTTGAACGTTGACATTATGTGTGAAACACTACATCATTTAAATGACCACCACGGGAATTGTTGCAAGCATCGATTCTTTTGAGGTAATTTTATTATAAAGTTTGAACGTTGACATTATGTGTGAAACACTACATCATTTAAATGACCACCACGCGAATCGTTGCAAGCATCGATTCTTTTGAGGTAATTTTCGATCCGTTTTCGTAAATGTCAGATTTTCAACTGAAAAAAAAAATTGGTTTAACAATTTAGTTTGTCAGATGTCGAATTCCAGCCCTATACTTTTGAAAGCGCAAAATGTATAACTCTTTACATTTATTGCTCAGCCTATAAGTACAGTTAAGAAGACTAAAATTTGCATAAAACTATTGAATTTATACTTATAGATCTCATTTTTGTAAAATATCTAGCAAGCTTAAGAGCATAATAGTAACGTCGGTCAGCTAAGGTTAGGCTAGGTAATTGGGCTGACAATTGATGAAGTTATCGTCACACTTAGATCTATCTAGATCCGTTGTGTTACCCGTAGTGGATTTCCGATATAAACCTGTGTCCTCTGAATCATTCAAGCCATTTGGAGGCATTAACGAAGTTCGATATGTTAATTCGTGAAATATTAGAGAGGTCTTCCAAATTATTGAAAAGTAGCTGCCTAACAGATTCTTTCTCTGGTGACTGAGTGCAGTGCAGGGGCAGAGAAAGTCTAAGGTGTCCTCATGCACCTATTCGTCACCACATCACCTGCATACTTCGTTTGTAGTGAGATTCATTTTGAATTCATGATATCCCAGAAAGTTACGTCCAGTGATTATGCTTAGCCAAGGGATCTCATGTCGAGTTGCATAATCTTATCTGTCCTCTGCTTTTTGAAGCATGGCCATATTTTCCTGATAATGTCGCAAGTATCAAGTAGGCCCCATCTTGTGTTGGATTTCTTTCAGAAATGTCAGAAATGTTCTGTTTAATGTAACAGGGTGGGATATTTACCGGCTCTGTCTTGCCAACTCATTGGCATTTTCGTTACCCGGGACTCAGCATAGTCTAACATTTTGTTGCGTACACAGAACCTTCAACTCTTAACGGCAGCAAGAAACAAGTTTCGATTTTATCACAGTGGCCGAAATCGCTTTTATTGCCGCTTGGATATCTATATAAAAGGTGATACCAGCCCGTGGTAGCACCATCATCGCGTGGATCTCGTGAACACCGTGATTCCAAGGTACCCAAGTATATACACTTTTGCCAGGGTCTTAAGATGTGCTTTTGGCTGAATAGTCTCCTCGTTTTTTTTCTCAAGTTACCGAGTTCTACAGTCCACCAGGGTGGTTTCATTTTACCCTTCCCTATATGTTACAGGAGATAAACTTTCTCAAAGGGTGGCCGTGGCGCGATGGTTGTGTGCTCGCCTGTCAACCTCGTGGTTGCAGGTTCGATTCCTGCCGTTGTCTGTGTCTTCTTATATTCCATTAAATGCCAATTATAAAAATTGTCATACAAAATGAGTTGCTGGTTTGCTCAATACATGTTGTTCAGGCATAACACTAACAACATGTGATTGAGTAAACTAGCATACTACCCATAAATATGACAACGAAACAAATAAAATAATGCGAATTATAAGAGAGATAAATAAATAAGACATGGTAATTCTCTCTGCAATAGTTCAGCCGCCATCCCTGGAGATAAATCGGAGACAACAACCAGCTCTAGTCTCAGAACATCGCGCCACATATCCTTCATATCCTTCTTTCTCTTCTTTCACCGGATGCCCGCGCTGTGCTAAAAACATATAAAGGGTATTCATAATCCCTTGAACGCGTGCAAAATTATAAAAAAAAAGGCGTTATTTAGAATTACCCAGATGCCTGAATAATATGTTTGGGTTCTTGAATCACAGTGTTATTGAGATTTTTCATTCTAGTCTCTAATTCCATATTAAAGAAATCCCAGTTGGTAAACTTGAAATTTCTATAAGGTTTTGGAATTTTCACTGTATCATCTATCAGAAAGCCTATAAGTTTATGGTCTGAGAATGATTCTTCTTTCAGAACTTTCCATTGGTCAATTATAACTATACTTGAGTTACTAGTTGCAGTTATATCGGTTAAATCTTCCCTATTCTTAATAACAAATGTGGGTTCATTGCCCCTATTTACTACTACTAAATTATGTTCCATAATAAATTCAAAAAGAGACTCACCTCTTCTGTTCGTGTCGTTGCTTCCCCATTCAGCATGATGTGAATTAGCATTACATCCTAGAACCACGTCACATCTTTCATTTGCTGCTCGCTCTATAAGCTGCCTTGTGAAATCTGCAGGTGGTCCCTCCGTCCAGTGCGTCGTATGGCATATAGTATGATTCCAAATCAGTGATGGGAGCTCTTTCCGCTCTAGCTTCACAGCAGACTTGATTACTATTTGTAGATAGAAGAAAAAGATTAAACTGTTTTCTAGCTTGCAAGTTGTAAAGTTACTGTTAGCTGCCACTTGTGCAGTTTTGAATAGTGCAATTCTTTTTGAGTGTAGGCCCTTAATTTTGCCACCTGCGATCCAGGCTTCCTGAATAAGGGCAATGTATATTTGTCTACTCTCCATGAGGTAGACAAGGTTGGCGCTTGCGGCTTAACTATGTCAGAGATAAATTAGTGTTAATTTCACATTCATATTAATTAAAAACCGCTTCCTTACTTATTTGTTTGTTCTTATTGGTTATTAGCCAAAGTTAGCATCGGTTTATCCCAATACGCACCTTGAAGCCAATTTTCCTCAAAAGTAGTATAGATATGTGAATAAGCTGCACAACCACTTCTCTACCATCCTACTTCTGTTTCCAAATTTCGAACACTTTCCAGTTCTCACTGAGCGGTATTCAGGGATTGCAGGTAGCTTTCAATACGGTCCCAAGGAATAGTCGGTCCTCGCATTATCATCCCCGCCCTAGGCTTATTAAGGTATTTTATTTCCTTAAGCCCTATAAGGCGAAGGTCTGCATTCGGCCAGGAGCAAGAGTTCGTTTGACGATGTCTTGTAGCCATACGTGAGTGTTGCCATCTTCGCATGTCAACATCTTGAATCCGTGGACGGTTCTTAAATTACCGAAAAGAGGCGGCTGTCCGTTCTTCATCATAGCACCGTTCACCTCGTCCAGGATTCTGACTTCCATGAACTGAGCCTTCCGTAATCAAGGTCTTTTTTTCTTCCTCTTAGGTGAGGGGTTCGTAGGCGAAGATTTATCATCTTGCCTAGTTCTTTTTGACGCCGACGCCGTTGAGCTCAGTTCAGTGTGGGGCTTATGGCCAACCGTCTCCCATACTGCTCGCAAGGTCTTTGTCCTTTTATTGTTTGGGTTGTCTGTTGTGTCAGTAGTTGTCAAAGTCTTAAATCTCTGAGTAGAGTTGTCCAGCGCTAGTTTCTCCCTGGCCATTAAATTTTCGGTATTCTTTTTCGAAAGACGTCGGACAATCCTCTCAGCGTTCTGTTTTTTCTTCCCAAGTATCTATGAAGTGAGAATTGCAACTCTCTGTGAGGCTTTGTTCCCAATGTCGGTCATCGTTACTGTGTTTGTTGTCAGGTCTATGACATTATCTACGCTTGATAAAGATGGAAGGGGTATGCCGGATTTGCCTATGGGGCTTTGGCCCCTGGCGCCACTCCCACACGGCTCTTCCATAATTATTGAATTTTACCAATCAGTGGATTGGGTGGTCACATCAGAGTACTCAGCTAGTGCCGTCTGTAGAATTCTCTTCCATCGACGGCTGGACAAGGGCCATTCCTAACTCTGCAGGTTCATTCGCCAGAAAAGCAGGAGCGTTTTGTAGTCTTTTGCGTTAGTTGTCATTTAGTTCGCCCCAACTGCTTTTGCCAAGACGTTTGCATGTCTTCTGGCAGTAAGAGATTTTACTACGAACTGAAGCAGTTTACGGTCATGAAAAGGTGGAGCAAGCAACGGAACAAGCGTCGTCGTCAGTCAGAGTACCGGTGCTAACTCCATCTTCTACAACTAGGTTGGAAAAGGGGGTGAGAAGAAGGTCTTCTTCCCCTTTTATAATTGTACTTGTTATTGTCGTCTGGTCCTGTTGTTTATGTAAGTCCTTTATCTCTGTCGACTTCTTCCCTTCTTTTATTGGAGAGGCCAAGCCCGCGCCGGCCGGCAGCCGTGACTACTGTTGAATTTCAGCGTATATCCCAGCTGGTGTTTTATTCGTTGGTTTGTCTTGTTCATGGTTCATATTCGTTTTGGGTTCCTCTTAGTTGGCTTAAAACCTCATCCGATCGTCTGAGGATTTATGAAATACAATTCCTAAGCCGATCAGGATCACGCGTAAGCTCCCCCACCACTGCAAGTTGGAAACCCGGCGGTAGGGATAATGTTCGACAAAAAAGTGTACGATTTTTTTTTCAAGTTAATAATTTAATTCAACAAACATATTTAACAAATAAAAAATATCCAATTACATTCCTATAAGATTAAAGAAATTTATAAAATTGGTTTCAAGTAAACCAGTTGAATACATTCTGAGGTTAGCGTGGATAAACTAAATATTTGTTTCGTCCTTATATAATAGTAATAATAATATGTTTTTTGGATACACCTTAAATACCTAAACAAATACATTTTTAATTAGGTACAATATCTTATAAAATAAAATCCATGGCACTTTTGCCATCATATTTATAACGTCCTCATATAGTCAACCCACAGATCTTCAGGAACATCGAACCGTTCAGTCGTACCTCCGGTTTTGTCTCTCATCTCAAATAGCATTAAAGAGATTGCCACACATACCGGAAATATCCCACTGATCTGCATAAAGCACTAAACTGTTTTATATAAGGACGAATCCCAAATATTTAACGAGTCTATAAAGTTTTTGGGCCGCTTTTTTCATTTGGTATTCTCAGAAAATGCTTGCAACATAGTTAATTTAACATTGACATATGTCAAGAAAATAAAAAAACAATTTTTAACCTGCTTCACATCATCAATTCAACCAGAAATTCATCTAAGCATACTTTTACATCATCTGGCAATTCTTGGGCAAATACCTCAGCAGACCTTTATATTTTTACTTCTTTAGGTTGCCAAATTTTTCGGGCAAAATATTTTGGAAAGCAATTCACGATGGTCGAGAAATCAATTTTTTAGTTTTATGAATAAATGGTAAAAGAAAGGAACATACATAGTTAGACCGACGAAATATTTCGTCAGGATCACCTTCGTAATTGTGTATGTTCCTCTGGCAACTGGCTTTTAGTAAATTTATTTGCAAATATTGAAGTGAACTTTTGTATATTTCATTCACAAGCCCCGTTATTAGTGACCCAATACTAATTTTCCCATTGACATACCAAATTTTCTTACTCTAAGAAAAATATTTTTTTTTTGGGGGGGGGGGGAGCACACAAGACCCTTAAAAAACGAAGGCATTGTACAATCTTTTTGATCAAATGATCGTGTATTTGTGTATTTCGCGATCTTAAAGAACTCTTGCAATTGTGCGAAAGAAGATACTTTTCACGCAACTGTGAACCTGCTCAAGTACAGGAGAAGTCCACTTTGTGGAATTAGTCGTAGGAATACTTTTTTATTTCACTGCATAAGATAATGGGCCGGTGTGCCAAGAGGCACAATACTAATGTACTTACCAGGTTCAAACCTAACGGAAAAGTCTGGGGCGTTAACGGAGTGACCCGCCACATCAGGTATTCGTGTTGGCTCAGTAAACAGCTTAGACAGTTTAAAAACCTCAGCGAAAATCTTGTTTGTTCTTGTTCTTGCTTTGGGTGTGTTCTGAGCAAAATAGCTTAGCCTTATGGAATCGCATACATTGAAATCGATCGTAACAATAATTTCACTGTGCTCATAGTGGATAAAGTGGGACAGCGCATCGAATGCATTAAAAGTCGGATTACTATTTAAACTACTTTTGTGATAATAAACGATTTTTTTCTCGTGGGAAGGTGTAACACCTTCAAAAGGCTGTATGTGGTGCGCGTTCTCATAAGAGTGTGCGATTCTTACTGCACTAAAAACACCTCATCCTCCCGATTGCAACTAAGTTGAAACTTATCTAGCAATTTATTTTTAACGAATTTTATAAACAAAGAGCGATTCGAACATGTTTGCTCATCTCATATAAAAATAATTCGATAAATAAAAATGTAATGATGAGGTCGGAAAGTGTAAAAGCGAAGCGAACATGTTTGCTCATATAAAAATAAGTCGATAATAAAGGATATGTGAATGATGTTTTTATGGACAGTGAGTTTGAACGACATGAAGTTAAAGCTTGCATTTAAACAAGGGCCGTATTGTGGTTGAAGCTGATAAGTAATATAATTTGCCACATATAAGGCGATATATGTATATCTAAAAGAATCATATAAATATTATGTAATGTACCTTGCAAATATTATATAAGGTTATGTATATGAATACCTATCTACCTTCGCCCTATATGTTCATTATAAATGTGTTCGGCACAGAATATATGACGAAAAGTACAACCGAGTACCGGAAATACGCCTATGACAGGATCACCAAAAATTGGCAAGTTGAAAGCGACGCCGATTGCCTTGTTCGTTCTTCTTATTTTATAAAAAGAAACAGCACTTTCATTAAGATTATTTTTTAAAACTTTTCCTATAGATTTTATTTGACTTTACATGTAATTAACAAAAAAGAGCAAAAGTAGGAGGCGAACGTTGCCGATTGAAGTATAAAAGGAGAAAAGATATTAAATCGTACCGAAGTTGGTTATGGTTGGCATCGGCGAGTCACACCCCACACCCAATAAACTGCAATAAATTGCCGAGCTTTATTATGTGTGTTCACCGGTGCCAACCATGAATCAAAGAAAACAAGATTACAAAACTTCTTTTTTTATCTTATTTTGCTGATCACCCGAAATTAAAAAAATCTGACAGCAAAAGAAATTGTTTAATTTGTCAGTGCTTGTCATTGTTTTATTTCTCCGATGTGGATTAATGGATTTTTCGTGCGTGAATAAAATAAACATACAATTTGTTTACATAATTGAATATTGTTGAATTAAATTAACTTTAATTGCATTTAAATAAATTGTTTACAATGTTTTTGAAAATGTTTTAGTTATGTTGTTATTTTACTGTATTTTCATTTTTTGCATTTTGATAAGCCTTAAACTTTTTTTTTATTTCTACATCGCAGTCAATGTTTTTGGCCAATTCAATTAATGTTGCTTGGTAGCCTGGGGCCCAATTCCGCAAGCGTGAGTTTTCTCTGTGTACACAGAAAGTTGTGTACACATATATTTTTCCGATTCCGTAAGGGTGCGATGCATATTTTTTTTGACAGATAACGTGTACACAGATAGGCAAATTTTTTCACGCATATAGTAATTTTTTTGCACGGAAAAGCATTCACAGTTGCGGAATTGGGCCCCTGCACAAATTACTAATTCTTCGCCGTTGAAGGACTTGAAAATATTCCAAGCCGCCTTCACTTAGGTGGTCAACCCATGAATACACTGCGACATTTTAGTCGGCTTGAATTTTGTGTTTTAGCTTATGGCATATGTATCCGGCCATATTTTCCAGGCCATCGCTCTCTAAAGTGGCCAAATCTTCACCATCCTTGTTGCCATCAGTATTTTTGTCTTCCGGTTACAAAGCAATGCTTTGAAATATAGTACCTAAAAAGACATTTGATATTTTTTTGTATGTATAAGCAAAAGCAATGTCTGCAAACTGGTCAATGGCGCTTCCAACTCTGGGGTATCGTCAAAGCTTACATTTGATGCGTCCAAAAAAAACACCCTCGTTGTGTCCTAAAATGTGGGACCTTAATCTAGAGCGGAATTCTTCTCGATCAAGATGGTCATGGAGGCCTCCGCTGCCATGCGTATCAGACCAAATGTGTTTTCTAGTACGTCCTAGTTCAATCTGTACGACAACACATACCTGAATCCAAATCGGCTTATTAAGTTATTGAATAAAAGCTGTATTGCCGTATTGGATTGAAAAATTCCTAAGAAATTACATGTGTGTTTATTTTTCCCAATTATTTCATGCTGGACATCAGCTCCGATATTTCATCCAGAATTTTGTTTTGGGTGTTGAGAGCAAGGCCATATGCATGAAACCTTTTTTTTTTAAATAATTTTAACTATATGCCTGTAAGACCTAAGGTCTTTTAAATTCAAGCTGAACTGCACGGCTCTAGTTAGAAGGTTAAGAACGATAGGAACAATTTTTTTGTTGGCACAGTGGATTTGAGATTCAGGTATTGACTTTCTCATTTTAACCCACGGGCGACATTCAATTAAAGTTTGTAGGTATAGAAAAGAATGCGCCTTGCGGGGGTATCGAGCCCACACATCTAAGTTAGCAGTCAATCACTATATCCACTGCCCCATCGCCACTATTTTTGTATTGTCCCTAGCTAAAACCCTAGTTGACCGGCCAGATAAATGAGCGTTTCCCTTTGCTTTGTACACTGTTGGTATGGAAAAAGGTTTAAAGTGAGGGTGCCAATGAAGATAGAATACATTTTTAATTTATTTATTATAAAGCAACTCAAATGCACTTGCCCAATGCATTAGAGCGGTAACTACAGATTTTAGCTGTTTTTACATTAAAAGCATCATTTCTTTTACAAAAACGAATCCAAATTTTCAACAGTACAGGATCTTTTTGGAAATTGAGGTATGAAACATCTTCTCTTCTTAATTTATTGTCTTTATTGTTCTTATTATTACACCTACAAACAGCACACAACATTTTTAAGCTATTTTACAAAGAAAAACAAAATATACAATTTCAATAACAAAATCCAAACTTTTCAATTTCAAACTTTATTCAACCTTATCTCATTTTCATATTTAATCTCTATTGACGTCCCGAGTGTCAAACATTACTACAACCAAGCGAAAAAATAGAAGTGCCGTATTCTTGTATTCATCCATTCATGAGTGCGAACCATTATAACTCGATAAGCTCTGTTCATGCGCAATTGGATCATCAGCACACCTGATTGCATGCAACTTTAACCGTGTAGAGTGCAGATGATGACAATTGCGCATGAACATTACACCCCCTCTTTGTGAGATGCACCAAAGCAAAGTGAAAAACGAGGAAAGTGAATTGTTAAATTAAAATTATATAAATGAATTCAAAATTTGATTGAATTCAAAAAATTAAAGTTAAAATATAGCAAAGATGCTAATTCTAGGGTTCTATAAAAATTGAAAGGCATATAAATTATGATTATAATAAAATGTAATTGAGCTATTTTACTGGTAAAAGGCAAAGTTTACCGATTGGACGATTGCTTTCGCCGTTTTGGGTTCACAGTGTTGTAACTCTTACTCTACCGTGCTTCGGTGATGGGGTGAACATTAATAACACGCCCTAAACGCCATTCTGAAAGATTTTCATTTTTGACAACGATCAAGTCATTTATTTTGAGATAGAGCACAGTTTTTTGGAACTGATTGATATATTTCCATTTATATCAAAAACGAAAAAAAAAAACAATAAACGTTTTCGAACAGATTCTGAAATGAATGATATTTCAGAACCGGGGTCTATGAGTGTCCTTACCACGTGTTCCGCTTCGGCACCTACAATACCCACTGGGGCTTTGGCTAACAAAACTGTTTTCTGGAATGTTACCATATGATTTTGAACATTTAGTTGATGAACAAAACCCTGCGAAGAAGAAGAAATTTCAGAATTATTTGCAACGTGAGGCTGTACTTTGTGGTTGTTTACAATGCTGTTAGAACTAGATGTAGCTGATGGATTCGTTGTATGGTGACGTTTCTTGCAGGATGAGGATTTAGAGTGGCTGCTATGGCTAAGCAATTATTACAGAATTTGGCCATAGGCATTGCAGAAAACTTAGGGCATTCATATATTGAATGATCTGCTGATTTTTTCGAGACGTTTGTTGTTTTATCAAATAGGGCTTATATGAAGAAGAAGTGTCCGAAATGGGCTCTAAATTTGGAAACGAGGACTTATAAATTTGTCTAACTGCTTTCATGTTGCTACTTTGGAAGTCAAGTTACCTTACCAAAAAAGGTTAAATTGTGCGTATCCGTCCGCTTTTCACCAAGCGAACAAACAAAGGTCTGAAAACAGATAAACAGAAAAAACTTTTTACCAGAGAATATGAAATGCACGAATGGATCGTATGAACTTGCTCTTATAGCTAACAACTTTAATGCAGCTAACCATTGAGGCTGTTTAGTAGGTAGGTAGTCTAGTTATCCTATGCAGGTTTAAAGCCGATATGAGTAAGTCTGCCTTGATTCCTTGTATTTTTTTTTTATAATCTACACGCGCTCAAGGGATAATACTACCCTTTTAAATGTTTCAACACAGCGCGGTCGTGAAGTTAAGGAAGAGAAAGAAAGATACGAAAGATGTGTGGCGCGATCTTCTAAAACTATAGTTGGTTGGCGTCTCAGATTTCATCTCCAGGGATGGCGACTGAACTAATGCACAGAAATGTCCATGTCTTTTACATATGTCCCTTATAATTCGCATTATAGTATAATGAATTGTCGAATGCATGATTCAAGGAATAGTTACATAGGTACCTACTACCTATAAATGTATATTTAAATCTAGGTTATGGATTTTAATTATGTAAGTAAGGAGAGAAATATGAACCTACATACATGGATAGAAAATAGGTATGTAAATATGTACTTATGATAATGAAAAAGAAATTGGAAACAAATTGGCTTTAAATCCACACAGTCCACTAAAACCAAAACAAAAATAATATTAGCATATTGTTTGCGTTTTCTTCGATTAAACTACTGGCCAGACCACGGGCATAACATACTTCTAGGTGGATAAATTTAACCAAATTCCCCTAGACATGAATTTAACCAAATTCCCCCAGACAAATATAATTTGCAGTGAGTAATCGCTGTAAATTTTATTAAAGTCGGTGAAGATCGATCGAAAAATAATGCGTCGTAGAAAGGTACTACAGCGTATAACTGATTAGCCCAACTGTAGTACCTGGGCGAAACGCATGTTGGACTACAGGTCATAAAAACATTCAATGAATAAGAATATATCAATAAACAATCGTTTTTTTTTTTTTTTATAACCCTTTATATGTTTTTTCTTAACACAGCGCGGGCATCTGGTGTAGAAGAGAAAGAAGGATAGGAAAGATGTGTGGCGCGATGTTCTGAGACTAGAGCTGGTTGTTGTCTCAGATTTATCTCCAGGGATGGCGGCTGAACTAATGCGGAGAGAATTACCGTGTCTTATTTATTTATGTCCCTTATAATTCGCATTATTTTATTTATTTCGTTGTCATACTTTATGGGTCTGCTAGTTTACTCAATCACATGTTGTTAGTGTTATGCCTAAACAGCATGTAATGAGCAAAGCAGCAACTTATTTTATGACAATTTTGAGAATTGATTTTTAATGGAATATAAGAAGACATAGACAACGGCAGGAATCGAACCTGCAACCACGAGGTTGACAGGCGAGCACACAACTATCGCGCCACGGCCACCCCTTAAAAAATCGTTGCAGCGGTTTTTTAAAAAAA
This sequence comes from Philhelius pedissequus, assembly GCA_910595825.1. Classification (NCBI taxonomy): domain Eukaryota; kingdom Metazoa; phylum Arthropoda; class Insecta; order Diptera; family Syrphidae; genus Philhelius; species Philhelius pedissequus. The sequence goes on from OU343164.1 coordinate 30,176,934, forward strand.
AATTTGTATCTATAAAATTATGAAAACATTTTCAGCAAAAAAAAAAATGAAACGCCATTTTGAAGATATTATTAACGTTCACATAAAATTTAAATTTCAAAAATATTCAGTCACTGGTTTTTGAAAAATCCATTTTTCAAAAACAAAATATTTATTTATTTTTTAAAAATCGGAAAACTTTTTTTTGGAAAATTTGAATATGCAGTTTAATTAACACTTTTATGGATCATTTGCATAAAAAAAAATAGATTTAACTCGTTCATCTAATAGAGAGAAATGCGAAAATATGAAAAGTTGTTCTATGTGAAGTTTCGTAAATAAGTACGCAAAATAAAATATGTTTATACTTAAAAGTGGACTGTACCAATTTAAGAACACACACAATTTTTTTATAAAAAAATCTTGGAAATCTCGTTTTCGAGAAATACATTTTTTTAACGAAGTTTTTAACATTTGTATGGGAGGTACCGCTGTTTTTTATTTTAGGAATACAGTTTTTTTTAACTTTTCAAGATAATGTCAAAAACCTCCCAAGTACGAAGTTTCGAAAAATATATTCAGTCGTTTTCGAAATTTTGGTTTTAAAATCAAAATGTTTTTTTCTTTAATTTCAAAAAAAAAAAATTGGAAAATTCAAGTTTACATTAGTGTTTAGACTTTATAGCGTCTTTATAAAAAATATGAGAAAAAATCAAATCAACCGTTTTTCAGAAAATCGAAAACCAAAAAAAATGATACTACCAAGAGTACCAAAAATAACAATTTTTTCAAAAAAAAATTGCCGAAATGTCCCTTTTCTATTCATTGATGAACTAATATTTTTTATAAGAGTCGTTGGCGATTTTTGTTTTTAGCAAAAAAAGTATAATTATCGAAAAAATAATATGTACCAAGTTTAAAGGAAATGCATCCAACCGCTTAGGCTGCAGACTCGAGGATATACAAACAGACAAACGGAATTGGGGGAACCACTTTTTTGGTGTTATCTATGATCGTAATGTCATGTTTGATTGTTAGAATTTTTTTGCAGGAATCCATATCTTACCTTATAGCACCTATAATCGCAAGTTTAAATCACTAAAAGGTTGCAGAAGGACCTCCCTAATTTGAGAAATATGTTTGGAAAAAAAAGTTGAAAAAAAAAATATTAAAATATTTTTCCAAATGAGAGAAAAATTCACTAAGAGATCGCAGAAGGATCTCTTAAAATTGAGAACTATTTTTGAAAATAAAGAATATAGAAAAAAATTCCCTAAGAGATAATAAATGAATCTATTGAAATGGAGAACAAATTTTGAAAAAAAAATTGAGAAATTATCAAAAACTTTTCCAAAAAGGGAGAAAAAATTCACAAAAGATTGTAGAAGAATCTCTTAAAATTGAGAAATATTTTTGAAAAACGTTTTGAAAAAATTATCAAACAACTTTTCCCAAAAGGGAGAAAAATTCATTAAGACATTGCAGAAGAATCTCTTATAATTAAAAAAGTGCTTCAAAAAAGTTTTGAAAAGAAATATCAGAAACTTTTTCCATAAGAGACAAAAATTCACTTCGAGGTGAAGAGCTGATACTTGAGTAAGAAAAAACAATTTTTCAATATAAGAAAAAACGATTAAAATTTGAAAAGGAACTTGGAGGAAAAGCCACAACTATTTTCACAATCTTTATACCTATAAAATGGTATCGATGTTGAAAATAATCGCGTTGATCGAGTGAATCAACAACTTTTTCCAAATACCAAAAAAAGGCTATGATTCAAAAAAAATCCTATATGTACATTTAGCTTGAGAATAAAATTTAAATTGTTTAAAGTGGGGACCAGTTAGAAAAACATTGAAACATGTTCCAGATAAATAACTGTATTAACCGTTAACAAAGGAACTGCATCAACAGATCAATATATCACTGTTTAAATCACATAGAACTGTAAAAGAAAAAAATCAAAAAAACTGTACCTGTTTTCAGTAGTTACTGCTATTTTTGGAAGCACGAGTATCCAAATAATTTCCAATTTAAAAAAATTGGTTCCAAAAGAATCTTTTTGATTAAATGAAAATGGTAAGAGAAATCGCAATGAAAACCAAGCTAATTGAAAGGCGAGCAATAAGCCTTCATGAGGAAGAAAGACAGAGAGCGCAACCAGAGATCCAAAGTCACCTGAGTCTATATACAAATTGTATATGTATGTAAATTACAGATCTTGGGTCCGTGTTTCATAAAAAAATTAAATTTAAAGAACCTACAACTGGTTCTATAATAAAACACAAGTATTCGTTATAAAAACTGATATGTATTTCCAATTTAACACGTCTTACAGGTTTGAGCGTAGAACCAAGAGTGATTAAACATTTTTCTGTTAGATATTACTTCACATAAAACTAAACTGCAGAATTGCAGTTCCCACAAAATTATTATTCTTAATACTAAACTGCAGAATTGCAGTTCCCTCAGAATGAGTAGCCTTGAACTTCCCATGCATACTCGCTGGGTCATTGCGCTTATGCTTCGGATCAAATAACGGATAGCAGGAGGCGCGTGTGAGTTCGTTGCCTATATTTTATGTTCCGATACATGTCTGACCGTGGTAACTGCCACCCCTTCAAATATCTGCGTCCCGCAGATTACTCTCATTAACAGGATGAGGAGCTGGTCTTCGACGGAGGGATTTGCGGATTTCTGGAATGTTGACCCTTCCGTAAACCTTCTTCCAGAACAAAGATATGGTGGCTAAGATTAATAAAATGATGAAATTCTCTGTAAGTATAGAGGAGTTAAGGTTTCTCTTTAAAATGTTTGTAAGTTCAATATTTTTCGTGCTAAGTTCAGGCACGTATTCCAAATTAGGTTTGATCCTGTTGCTTGTTACGTTTGCCAAGACCAGGGGAAGCGCCTGGTGGCTGAAAGCCATCTTGCTGTGGTACGTCTTCTCTTTGATGTGGACCGTGTCGTCGTTCAACTGAAGTAGGAAGGTACCTGCTAGAGGAATAGTTAAATTTTTATTTAAGATTGTTCCATTAAAATTCGTTAAGAAAATTGAATTTTCCCCAATCAGTTCGACTATTTCTTCGTTCGTTGTCTTATAGTCACAAAGTGCGTTTCCACATTTAAGGATTCGAGGTAAACAAGAGTCTTCGGATAATTTTTTTAGGATGTCCTCTTCGCACACAGATGTGTTACCAATGTTAAGACATTTTCCGGTTAGTCCGTACGTTTCGTCATGGTTTATTAGAAGTTTTGGATAACCTAAGTCAATTTTTCTATTATTTTTGATTGTTGCGCGAGCTGTTACTAAGTGGTACACCTTTGGGTCAATTTTAGGTATGAACAGAACATAAAGCATCAATGTTCCGTTACAGTAAACTGAGGGTCGGCTATATTCGACAGCTTCTATCACATTTTGATAGGGCAATGTCTCGAGTTCGTTAATGATAGTGTTAATTTCTTCTGAGTCCAGTAGGTTGCTGTTTACTATACCGTTTTTAGCCATTTGGCAAGCTCTAACAATTTCGTTTACCCCTTCTTTTAGAATAAGTACCTTATTCAGTAAGTCTTGTCTAAGTTTGTCAGTCTCCCCTTTTTTGATAGCATTGTTGTAACGTTCAATCACTTAACTAATTTTCCCAGTTATTTCTCGTGTCGCGTCAAACATTTTTTCGTTAATTATGTATTTTTTGTTATTATTCTCGTCGATGTCCCTCTGTTTTTCTAAAAGATTGTCCCAGTCAGTGGCATCAGGAGAACCACCAACCCATTTCCAGGCAGTTCCTATCCAATTTATAGACCTAACCTTCCTCGTCCTTGAGTCTTTTAATTCGACAAGACAATCCTTGATCTGATTTATATGATAGCTCAGTACAAGTCGCATCTCTTCATCTGTGATAATTTTAGACATCAGCTGTTCAGTGTCATGGATAAGTGCGTCGTATTTCGTCATGTCAATAATATGTACCAATTTAAAAAAAACCATTCGTTACCCAAGCGTTTCCTTCTTTTATCGTCACAATTGAAGATTCAAAGCGGAAAACATGTAGAGTCTGCATGGGAGTGAAAAGGACTACTAATCTGTAATACAATCAAATTTTATTAAGAATGAAATTTACAAAATTATATTTTTTTTTTTCATATTTTTCTTAGTTTTCAATTTTACAAATTCGGTGTGCAGTATTTGCACCTGTATTTCTTTTATATTATACATTTTTTATTGTTCGTGTGCATTATTTGCCCCTTTTTTGCTATATATTTTTTTATGTTTTCTTTTTCATTTTACTATTTAAGTTTTTATTTTTTAATTTCAATATTACTTTCGTTTTGTAGAAGTACTACATATATGTACATATAGCTTTTTGTTAAACTTAAAAATGCTTGATGAATTAGCTCTCCATTAAATTAACAACACCACCGCAACTACGATTAAGTAGTTTTTTAAGTGAGCCGGCCCTTTGTTTCGTGAGAGCCAATTTCAAAGCATTATGCGTTGCATTGTTATTGACATTGATTTTTTATTTTTGGTGAAACCATGAATTTTCTAGGAAAAGATGAACCATTTTTTGGTCTAATTAATATTCTTTAAATGACATTTGTGAATTCTCTTTCCGCTGACCGTCGTTATAGTAACGCGATTATCCCTAGCCACAATTTCTTTTCTAAATAAAGGTTTATTTTTGCTTTTTATTCCCTTAATTACGACGTAGACAACATCACCTTGACTATACTTCTTTGGGACCAATTTTTTCAAATTATGTCGAGTATTCCTAGCCATCATATTTTTTCTAATTATCCCCCTTAGATCTTGATTGATTTTTGAGCGAATGTTCAAGAGATTCTGAAAGTTAACTCTTTGCGATCTATTGAAGAAGGCATCGGATGGTTTCCTCTTGGTGACTGAATGAACGGTATTGTGGTACCTATCAACTGCCACATAAACAAGTTCTTTATTCTTCATGTCAGAATATTCTGCTCTAAGACACCTGTAGATTTCCAGAATGGTAGAGTGGACCCTCTCAATCTGGCCATTGACCTCGCTCCTATGGGATGGTGTTAAATACAATTTTACTCCTACGTTTCTTATCAGGTTTAGAACAATAGGGCTAAGAAAACCTCTTTCGTTGTCTGTAACTAATATGAGAGGTACCGTAAAGTAGTTAAGGATTTTAATTATTTTCGTTCTCATTTAATGTGGAAAAACTTACTAAATTTGGAAAATTTGTCTATAACGGTGAAGTATTTTTCGTTTTGAATCTCCATAATATCCATATGAATAATTTCACACGGATATTTGGGAATAGGTGTAGTTTACAGTTGGGGTTTGTGTGGACGTCTATCATATTTGTTGGTTTTGCATATGTCGCAAGAAGCAACAAATTTTCTTATACAAGACATCATTTTAGGGAAATAGTACCGTTCGAGGATCTGATCTTTATTTTCTCCAGGAGCACGGTGAGCTCTTCTATGCTCCCCTTCAATTATGGAAAACCTCCGCTCTTCGTTAGCCACATCTTCTACCACCCTCTGGGTAACCCTTATTTTATATTTGCTGAAGGACTCCAAATATAAATTTTGGAGCAACCCAAGATAATATTCAGGAATTTTTATTCCATTAATTACATTAAGGTATTCCCTAAGAGCTTCAAAAAGTTTTACTTGGTCTAATTTTTTCATAGAAATATAATGGCGATGGTAGCCAACATGAGGTTCTTCATGGGAATAAAGATCAATGCCGGTTTTGAAAATTAATTGACACTTAAAAACATTTATGGGAGCTTCTACGTGTGGTATCAAGTCTGAGCTATCTTGTTCAGCACTGTGCATTTTGCCGGTGTCTTCGTGAAAGGATCTTTCACACAACCCCTCATCGGCAGTCCCAGTTTCAAATTCGTTTGTGCTTACACTTTGTCGTTCATCTGCAGTGTCTGTCGATTTGTCCGTTTGATTTTCGTTTGCAGTATTTGTCCGTGAGGAAAAGGAACTCGAATCCGTAAGATGGTTTACCTCTGTCCGGAGTCGTGAGAGAGCGTCAGCCACAGAGTTTGATTTACCGGGTGTGTAGATCAGCTCGTAGTTATACTCTTAGATCCTAGATTTCCAATGCTTTAGCTTCGCATTGTAATTTCTATTACTTAATGCGAAGGTCAAAGGTTGGTGATCAGTGTGTATTCTGATTAATATTGCACCGTAGAGATAGTCTCTTAGATTGCCAAGAGCCCAAACTATGGCTCGGAGTTCCTTTTCGTTTGTTGCATATCCTTCCTCTGTTTTATTCAAGGAACGGGATATGAACGAAATTGGTCTGTCTTTTCCGTATTCGCCCTAAGACAGTACGGCCCCAATGTCGTAGTCGGAAGCGTCCGCTGTCAGGTTGAAAGGTTTGTTAAAATCAGGAAAGGCTAATACTTCTGCTGAGGTTAGAAGTTGTTTAAGTGCCTCGAAGGCCCTTAATCCCTCACCATAAAGTTGAATTGCAACTTTTTTAGACTGATTGGCTCTTACTTGAGAGAACTCCCCACGGGTCGTGTTTGATAGGGGCTTTGCGACTTTTGCATAGTCTAATAGATCTTCTATAATAAGAAATAAGCCCAAGGAAAGTCTTCAATTCTTTCAATGTGGTTGGGGGAATAATACCTTGAATAGCCTTAAGTTTGTCAGGGTTTGGGAGTATCCTGTCTCAAGTTACCAAATATCCCAAGAATTCAACACTTGTATCCAAAAAGTGAGTTTTTTCAAGATTTACCTTTAATCGGGCTTCATGTTACTTTAGAAATACCGTCTCTATATCTCTTAGGTGATCCTCTTCGGTTTTGCTATAGATAATTATATCATCGATGTACACATAGCAAATCTTCCCGATAAGTTCTTTTAGGACGTCATCAATCATACGCTGAAAGATAGCCGGAGCGTTCTTAAGACCGAAAGGTAACCTAACATACTCAAATTTCCCATTCATTGTAGGAAAGGCAGTTTTAGGAATGTCCTTTTCATTCATGACAATTTGGGGGAAGCCCGAGGTTAGATCAAGTGTCGTGAAAAGTTTGGCGTTGCCAAGGCTCCCGAGGGTGTTGTTAATGTCTGAAATGCGGTACGTATGGGAAATGGTAACAGAATTTAAACGTTTATAGTCTATGACCATCCGATACTGTTTCTCCCCATTCGGCTTGGGCTTCTTTGGAACAACCCATATGGGGGAATTATATAGACTGTTTGAAGGTCGAATTATATTCTCCTGCAAGAGTTCATTTACTTGCCTTTCTACTTCCTCCCTCATGCAAGCAGGATATGGATAGCTCTTCGTATAGATAGGTTCATCTACGTTAGTTCGTATTTCCGCTCTTACATTAGTTTTGACCATTTCATTTTTTACTGGTCCAAATAAATCAATAAACTTATTGCAGAGCGTTTCAAGTTCTTGCTTAGATTGTTCTGATATATTTCTGCTAACGATAATGAGGTTGTTGGCTGTTTCAGAGGTTTTATTCTTTAGGGGTATTTTTATATTTGGTTTTATAACCAGTTCGTTTTTCTCCCTATCAATTAAAGCTCCTTCAGCGTATCATCGCCGATTATTCCATCGAACGATTCTAAGCTTGGAAGGATGAAAAAGGTGATCTCTAAGCCACAGCCAACGAAGGAGAAAAATTTGCCGCATATTTTGTTTGTTATGAAAATACGTCCAGCAGGACTATTTATATGAAATGGGGTATTAACAGGGTAAGATACTGGTGCTAGCCTAGGTTTAATGAAATTTTTATTTGCACCAGTGTCAACGAGGAAATGTAAAATTTCCCCTTCGCGCGTAGCATACTCTATGTATGGTACGCTGGAAACGAGGCACATATCACAAAATTCTCCGCCCTTTCTGGTTCCCCCACTTCAGGATTGTTTTCAGGTTCCTTGATTGGTTCAGGGATCTCTGCCACAGTATGAAATAGCCACTGTTGCTTATTCCGGAAGTTGTCAGAACTTGCCTCTCTTTTAAACGGGTTATTAACGGGACAATTCATGTAGCTCACATTTTTAGTTTGGATAGAATTGTCCACTTCCATTTTTATTGGGGGTTTTGGGCCCGTTGGCCTTGGTGGTGACTGGTACTGTCTGTTATTGTAGCTGGAATACCACGATGGATTCTGGCACTGGGCAAATCCGTTTCGGTTGTTGTTAAATCTCCCTTGGCTTCTTGGCGATGGAGAAGATACCCTGTCGGTTCTAAAGTCGTAGTAAACAGGGGCAGAAATTATGTTATGTGCCTGTACATGAACAGAATTGTTCCTAAAGTTAAGGTTCTGCATTTCAAGGCATGCAGAATACGCTCCGGGAAGAGTTTTCGGCTTCTGAATTATGAGGAGCCGCGAAAGCTCCCCACTCAATCCCCTTACGAAAACGTCCAAAGCCCTGTCGCGGTAGCTTCCTACTAAAGCGTCCGCGGTTTCGGAGGAATATGTTTCGGCTCGAATTTAATTAATTATCAGCGAAAACTGATGATTAACCCTAGCATAAACATCATCAACCCTTAAACCCCCTTGTTTGAGTTTATTTAATTGGTGCTCGAGGGTTCTTATATCCCTCTTATCAGCGTAATGCAGGGACAGCACTCTTTTGACTTCTTTCCAGTCAGCGTCAAAAATGTTGTAAGATATTAAGACAGAATCAGCCTTCCCCCAAATTTTTCGTCTGATGTGTTGAAGTATTGCCCTGTAAATGGGCTTGCTACGAACTATGTCGTAGTCCTTTAAAATTGTTTCAACGCTATGGACCCATGAGACATAATTGATTGGGTTCCCATCGAAAACCTGTAGTTCCTTCACACAATCAGGGAGTTTTGAAATAGCGCTTAGCTCTGCCTTACTCCTTGGTCCTCTAAGTGGTTCCGGGCTTTCAGTGCGTGGCATTGCAATAACTATTTCAATAGTTTAATTCAATAAATCACTGCTTTCTTTATTTTCCTTTTTAGTTCCAAAATGCAATTTATATCTTCACTACGATTCACAATTTTTGGTTTTGTTTAAGTTTCGATTCACTATTTTATTTTGTTTCTTTTCAATAGTTTAGTTCAATAAGTTACTGTTCTTCTTTTTTTCACAATTTTATACTTTAATCGCAATTCACAATTTTTTTTATTTTTTTTTTGAAAGGACTTTTTTCATGTCCCTTCTCGGGCGTCAATTACGGATCTTGGGTCAGTGTTTCATAAAAAAATTAAATTTAAAGAACCTACAACTGGTTCTATAATAAAACACAAGTATTCGTTATAAAAACTGATATGTATTTCCAATTTAACACGTCTTACAGGTTTGAGCGTAGAACCAAGAGTGATTAAACATTTTTCTGTTAGATATTACTTCACATAAAACTAAACTGCAGAATTGCAGTTCCCACAAAATTATTATTCTTAATACTAAACTGCAGAATTGCAGTTCCCTCAGAATGAGTAGCCTTGAACTTCCCATGCATACTCGCTGGGTCATTGCGCTTATGCTTCGGATCAAATAACGGATAGCAGGAGGCGCGTGTGAGTTCGTTGCCTATATTTTATGTTCCGATACATGTCTGACCGTGGTAACTGCCACCCCTTCAAATATCTGCGTCCCGCAGATTACTCTCATTAACAGGATGAGGAGCTGGTCTTCGACGGAGGGATTTGCGGATTTCTGGAATGTTGACCCTTCCGTAAACCTTCTTCCAGAACAAAGATATGGTGGCTAAGATTAATAAAATGATGAAATTCTCTGTAAGTATAGAGGAGTTAAGGTTTCTCTTTAAAATGTTTGTAAGTTCAATATTTTTCGTGCTAAGTTCAGGCACGTATTCCAAATTAGGTTTGATCCTGTTGCTTGTTACGTTTGCCAAGACCAGGGGAAGCGCCTGGTGGCTGAAAGCCATCTTGCTGTGGTACGTCTTCTCTTTGATGTGGACCGTGTCGTCGTTCAACTGAAGTAGGAAGGTACCTGCTAGAGGAATAGTTAAATTTTTATTTAAGATTGTTCCATTAAAATTCGTTAAGAAAATTGAATTTTCCCCAATCAGTTCGACTATTTCTTCGTTCGTTGTCTTATAGTCACAAAGTGCGTTTCCACATTTAAGGATTCGAGGTAAACAAGAGTCTTCGGATAATTTTTTTAGGATGTCCTCTTCGCACACAGATGTGTTACCAATGTTAAGACATTTTCCGGTTAGTCCGTACGTTTCGTCATGGTTTATTAGAAGTTTTGGATAACCTAAGTCATTTTTTCTATTATTTTTGATTGTTGCGCGAGCTGTTACTAAGTGGTACACCTTTGGGTCAATTTTAGGTATGAACAGAACATAAAGCATCAATGTTCCGTTACAGTAAACTGAGGGTCGGCTATATTCGACAGCTTCTATCACATTTTGATAGGGCAATGTCTCGAGTTCGTTAATGATAGTGTTAATTTCTTCTGAGTCCAGTAGGTTGCTGTTTACTATACCGTTTTTAGCCATTTGGCAAGCTCTAACAATTTCGTTTACCCCTTCGTCATCAATCATACGCTGAAAGATAGCCGGAGCGTTCTTAAGACCGAAAGGTAACCTAACATACTCAAATTTCCCATTCATTGTAGGAAAGGCAGTTTTAGGAATGTCCTTTTCATTCATGACAATTTGGGGGAAGCCCGAGGTTAGATCAAGTGTCGTGAAAAGTTTGGCGTTGCCAAGGCTCCCGAGGGTGTTGTTAATGTCTGAAATGCGGTACGTATGGGAAATGGTAACAGAATTTAAACGTTTATAGTCTATGACCATCCGATACTGTTTCTCCCCATTCGGCTTGGGCTTCTTTGGAACAACCCATATGGGGGAATTATATAGACTGTTTGAAGGTCGAATTATATTCTCCTGCAAGAGTTCATTTACTTGCCTTTCTACTTCCTCCCTCATGCAAGCAGGATATGGATAGCTCTTCGTATAGATAGGTTCATCTACGTTAGTTCGTATTTCCGCTCTTACATTAGTTTTGACCATTTCATTTTTTACTGGTCCAAATAAATCAATAAACTTATTGCAGAGCGTTTCAAGTTCTTGCTTAGATTGTTCTGATATATTTCTGCTAACGATAATGAGGTTGTTGGCTGTTTCAGAGGTTTTATTCTTTAGGGGTATTTTTATATTTGGTTTTATAACCAGTTCGTTTTTCTCCCTATCAATTAAAGCTCCTTCAGCGTATCATCGCCGATTATTCCATCGAACGATTCTAAGCTTGGAAGGATGAAAAAGGTGATCTCTAAGCCACAGCCAACGAAGGAGAAAAATTTGCCGCATATTTTGTTTGTTATGAAAATACGTCCAGCAGGACTATTTATATGAAATGGGGTATTAACAGGGTAAGATACTGGTGCTAGCCTAGGTTTAATGAAATTTTTATTTGCACCAGTGTCAACGAGGAAATGTAAAATTTCCCCTTCGCGCGTAGCATACTCTATGTATGGTACGCTGGAAACGAGGCACATATCACAAAATTCTCCGCCCTTTCTGGTTCCCCCACTTCAGGATTGTTTTCAGGTTCCTTGATTGGTTCAGGGATCTCTGCCACAGTATGAAATAGCCACTGTTGCTTATTCCGGAAGTTGTCAGAACTTGCCTCTCTTTTAAACGGGTTATTAACGGGACAATTCATGTAGCTCACATTTTTAGTTTGGATAGAATTGTCCACTTCCATTTTTATTGGGGGTTTTGGGCCCGTTGGCCTTGGTGGTGACTGGTACTGTCTGTTATTGTAGCTGGAATACCACGATGGATTCTGGCACTGGGCAAATCCGTTTCGGTTGTTGTTAAATCTCCCTTGGCTTCTTGGCGATGGAGAAGATACCCTGTCGGTTCTAAAGTCGTAGTAAACAGGGGCAGAAATTATGTTATGTGCCTGTACATGAACAGAATTGTTCCTAAAGTTAAGGTTCTGCATTTCAAGGCATGCAGAATACGCTCCGGGAAGAGTTTTCGGCTTCTGAATTATGAGGAGCCGCGAAAGCTCCCCACTCAATCCCCTTACGAAAACGTCCAAAGCCCTGTCGCGGTAGCTTCCTACTAAAGCGTCCGCGGTTTCGGAGGAATATGTTTCGGCTCGAATTTAATTAATTATCAGCGAAAACTGATGATTAACCCTAGCATAAACATCATCAACCCTTAAACCCCCTTGTTTGAGTTGATTTAATTGGTGCTCGAGGGTTCTTATATCCCTCTTATCAGCGTAATGCAGGGACAGCACTCTTTTGACTTCTTTCCAGTCAGCGTCAAAAATGTTGTAAGATATTAAGACAGAATCAGCCTTCCCCCAAATTTTTCGTCTGATGTGTTGAAGTATTGCCCTGTAAATGGGCTTGCTACGAACTATGTCGTAGTCCTTTAAAATTGTTTCAACGCTATGGACCCATGAGACATAATTGATTGGGTTCCCATCGAAAACCTGTAGTTCCTTCACACAATCAGGGAGTTTTGAAATAGCGCTTAGCTCTGCCTTACTCCTTGGTCCTCTAAGTGGTTCCGGGCTTTCAGTGCGTGGCATTGCAATAACTATTTCAATAGTTTAATTCAATAAATCACTGCTTTCTTTATTTTCCTTTTTAGTTCCAAAATGCAATTTATATCTTCACTACGATTCACAATTTTTGGTTTTGTTTAAGTTTCGATTCACTATTTTATTTTGTTTCTTTTCAATAGTTTAGTTCAATAAGTTACTGTTCTTCTTTTTTTCACAATTTTATACTTTAATCGCAATTCACAATTTTTTTTATTTTTTTTTTGAAAGGACTTTTTTCATGTCCCTTCTCGGGCGTCAATTACGGATCTTGGGTCAGTGTTTCATAAAAAAATTAAATTTAAAGAACCTACAACTGGTTCTATAATAAAACACAAGTATTCGTTATAAAAACTGATATGTATTTCCAATTTAACACGTCTTACAGGTTTGAGCGTAGAACCAAGAGTGATTAAACATTTTTCTGTTAGATATTACTTCACATAAAACTAAACTGCAGAATTGCAGTTCCCACAAAATTATTATTCTTAATACTAAACTGCAGAATTGCAGTTCCCTCAGAATGAGTAGCCTTGAACTTCCCATGCATACTCGCTGGGTCATTGCGCTTATGCTTCGGATCAAATAACGGATAGCAGGAGGCGCGTGTGAGTTCGTTGCCTATATTTTATGTTCCGATACATGTCTGACCGTGGTAACTGCCACCCCTTCAGATATCTGCGTCCCGCAGATTACTCTCATTAACAGGATGAGGAGCTGGTCTTCGACGGAGGGATTTGCGGATTTCTGGAATGTTGACCCTTCCGTAAACCTTCTTCCAGAACAAAGATATGGTGGCTAAGATTAATAAAATGATGAAATTCTCTGTAAGTATAGAGGAGTTAAGGTTTCTCTTTAAAATGTTTGTAAGTTCAATATTTTTCGTGCTAAGTTCAGGCACGTATTCCAAATTAGGTTTGATCCTGTTGCTTGTTACGTTTGCCAAGACCAGGGGAAGCGCCTGGTGGCTGAAAGCCATCTTGCTGTGGTACGTCTTCTCTTTGATGTGGACCGTGTCGTCGTTCAACTGAAGTAGGAAGGTACCTGCTAGAGGAATAGTTAAATTTTTATTTAAGATTGTTCCATTAAAATTCGTTAAGAAAATTGAATTTTCCCCAATCAGTTCGACTATTTCTTCGTTCGTTGTCTTATAGTCACAAAGTGCGTTTCCACATTTAAGGATTCGAGGTAAACAAGAGTCTTCGGATAATTTTTTTAGGATGTCCTCTTCGCACACAGATGTGTTACCAATGTTAAGACATTTTCCGGTTAGTCCGTACGTTTCGTCATGGTTTATTAGAAGTTTTGGATAACCTAAGTCAATTTTTCTATTATTTTTGATTGTTGCGCGAGCTGTTACTAAGTGGTACACCTTTGGGTCAATTTTAGGTATGAACAGAACATAAAGCATCAATGTTCCGTTACAGTAAACTGAGGGTCGGCTATATTCGACAGCTTCTATCACATTTTGATAGGGCAATGTCTCGAGTTCGTTAATGATAGTGTTAATTTCTTCTGAGTCCAGTAGGTTGCTGTTTACTATACCGTTTTTAGCCATTTGGCAAGCTCTAACAATTTCGTTTACCCCTTCTTTTAGAATAAGTACCTTATTCAGTAAGTCTTGTCTAAGTTTGTCAGTCTCCCCTTTTTTGATAGCATTGTTGTAACGTTCAATCACTTAACTAATTTTCCCAGTTATTTCTCGTGTCGCGTCAAACATTTTTTCGTTAATTATGTATTTTTTGTTATTATTCTCGTCGATGTCCCTCTGTTTTTCTAAAAGATTGTCCCAGTCAGTGGCATCAGGAGAACCACCAACCCATTTCCAGGCAGTTCCTATCCAATTTATAGACCTAACCTTCCTCGTCCTTGAGTCTTTTAATTCGACAAGACAATCCTTGATCTGATTTATATGATAGCTCAGTACAAGTCGCATCTCTTCATCTGTGATAATTTTAGACATCAGCTGTTCAGTGTCATGGATAAGTGCGTCGTATTTCGTCATGTCAATAATATGTACCAATTTAAAAAAAACCATTCGTTACCCAAGCGTTTCCTTCTTTTATCGTCACAATTGAAGATTCAAAGCGGAAAACATGTAGAGTCTGCATGGGAGTGAAAAGGACTACTAATCTGTAATACAATCAAATTTTATTAAGAATGAAATTTACAAAATTATATTTTTTTTTTCATATTTTTCTTAGTTTTCAATTTTACAAATTCGGTGTGCAGTATTTGCACCTGTATTTCTTTTATATTATACATTTTTTATTGTTCGTGTGCATTATTTGCCCCTTTTTTGCTATATATTTTTTTATGTTTTCTTTTTCATTTTACTATTTAAGTTTTTATTTTTTAATTTCAATATTACTTTCGTTTTGTAGAAGTACTACATATATGTACATATAGCTTTTTGTTAAACTTAAAAATGCTTGATGAATTAGCTCTCCATTAAATTAACAACACCACCGCAACTACGATTAAGTAGTTTTTTAAGTGAGCCGGCCCTTTGTTTCGTGAGAGCCAATTTCAAAGCATTATGCGTTGCATTGTTATTGACATTGATTTTTTATTTTTGGTGAAACCATGAATTTTCTAGGAAAAGATGAACCATTTTTTGGTCTAATTAATATTCTTTAAATGACATTTGTGAATTCTCTTTCCGCTGACCGTCGTTATAGTAACGCGATTATCCCTAGCCACAATTTCTTTTCTAAATAAAGGTTTATTTTTGCTTTTTATTCCCTTAATTACGACGTAGACAACATCACCTTGACTATACTTCTTTGGGACCAATTTTTTCAAATTATGTCGAGTATTCCTAGCCATCATATTTTTTCTAATTATCCCCCTTAGATCTTGATTGATTTTTGAGCGAATGTTCAAGAGATTCTGAAAGTTAACTCTTTGCGATCTATTGAAGAAGGCATCGGATGGTTTCCTCTTGGTGACTGAATGAACGGTATTGTGGTACCTATCAACTGCCACATAAACAAGTTCTTTATTCTTCATGTCAGAATATTCTGCTCTAAGACACCTGTAGATTTCCAGAATGGTAGAGTGGACCCTCTCAATCTGGCCATTGACCTCGCTCCTATGGGATGGTGTTAAATACAATTTTACTCCTACGTTTCTTATCAGGTTTAGAACAATAGGGCTAAGAAAACCTCTTTCGTTGTCTGTAACTAATATGAGAGGTACCGTAAAGTAGTTAAGGATTTTAATTATTTTCGTTCTCATTTAATGTGGAAAAACTTACTAAATTTGGAAAATTTGTCTATAACGGTGAAGTATTTTTCGTTTTGAATCTCCATAATATCCATATGAATAATTTCACACGGATATTTGGGAATAGGTGTAGTTTACAGTTGGGGTTTGTGTGGACGTCTATCATATTTGTTGGTTTTGCATATGTCGCAAGAAGCAACAAATTTTCTTATACAAGACATCATTTTAGGGAAATAGTACCGTTCGAGGATCTGATCTTTATTTTCTCCAGGAGCACGGTGAGCTCTTCTATGCTCCCCTTCAATTATGGAAAACCTCCGCTCTTCGTTAGCCACATCTTCTACCACCCTCTGGGTAACCCTTATTTTATATTTGCTGAAGGACTCCAAATATAAATTTTGGAGCAACCCAAGATAATATTCAGGAATTTTTATTCCATTAATTACATTAAGGTATTCCCTAAGAGCTTCAAAAAGTTTTACTTGGTCTAATTTTTTCATAGAAATATAATGGCGATGGTAGCCAACATGAGGTTCTTCATGGGAATAAAGATCAATGCCGGTTTTAAAAATTAATTGACACTTAAAAACATTTATGGGAGCTTCTACGTGTGGTATCAAGTCTGAGCTATCTTGTTCAGCACTGTGCATTTTGCCGGTGTCTTCGTGAAAGGATCTTTCACACAACCCCTCATCGGCAGTCCCAGTTTCAAATTCGTTTGTGCTTACACTTTGTCGTTCATCTGCAGTGTCTGTCGATTTGTCCGTTTGATTTTCGTTTGCAGTATTTGTCCGTGAGGAAAAGGAACTCGAATCCGTAAGATGGTTTACCTCTGTCCGGAGTCGTGAGAGAGCGTCAGCCACAGAGTTTGATTTACCGGGTGTGTAGATCAGCTCGTAGTTATACTCTTAGATCCTAGATTTCCAACGCTTTAGCTTCGCATTGTAATTTCTATTACTTAATGCGAAGGTCAAAGGTTGGTGATCAGTGTGTATTCTGATTAATATTGCACCGTAGAGATAGTCTCTTAGATTGCCAAGAGCCCAAACTATGGCTCGGAGTTCCTTTTCGTTTGTTGCATATCCTTCCTCTGTTTTATTCAAGGAACGGGATATGAACGAAATTGGTCTGTCTTTTCCGTATTCGCCCTAAGACAGTACGGCCCCAATGTCGTAGTCGGAAGCGTCCGCTGTCAGGTTGAAAGGTTTGTTAAAATCAGGAAAGGCTAATTCTTCTGCTGAGGTTAGAAGTTGTTTAAGTGCCTCGAAGGCCCTTAATCCCTCACCATAAACTTGAATTGCAACTTTTTTAGACTGATTGGCTCTTACTTGAGAGAACTCCCCACGGGTCGTGTTTGATAGGGGCTTTGCGACTTTTGCATAGTCTAATAGATCTTCTATAATAAGAAATAAGCCCAAGGAAAGTCTTCAATTCTTTCAATGTGGTTGGGGGAATAATACCTTGAATAGCCTTAAGTTTGTCAGGGTTTGGGAGTATCCTGTCTCAAGTTACCAAATATCCCAAGAATTCAACACTTGTATCCAAAAAGTGAGTTTTTTCAAGATTTACCTTTAATCGGGCTTCATGTTACTTTAGAAATACCGTCTCTATATCTCTTAGGTGATCCTCTTCGGTTTTGCTATAGATAATTATATCATCGATGTACACATAGCAAATCTTCCCGATAAGTTCTTTTAGGACGTCATCAATCATACGCTGAAAGATAGCCGGAGCGTTCTTAAGACCGAAAGGTAACCTAACATACTCAAATTTCCCATTCATTGTAGGAAAGGCAGTTTTAGGAATGTCCTTTTCATTCATGACAATTTGGGGGAAGCCCGAGGTTAGATCAAGTGTCGTGAAAAGTTTGGCGTTGCCAAGGCTCCCGAGGGTGTTGTTAATGTCTGAAATGCGGTACGTATGGGAAATGGTAACAGAATTTAAACGTTTATAGTCTATGACCATCCGATACTGTTTCTCCCCATTCGGCTTGGGCTTCTTTGGAACAACCCATATGGGGGAATTATATAGACTGTTTGAAGGTCGAATTATATTCTCCTGCAAGAGTTCATTTACTTGCCTTTCTACTTCCTCCCTCATGCAAGCAGGATATGGATAGCTCTTCGTATAGATAGGTTCATCTACGTTAGTTCGTATTTCCGCTCTT
Source organism: Philhelius pedissequus (assembly GCA_910595825.1). Classification (NCBI taxonomy): domain Eukaryota; kingdom Metazoa; phylum Arthropoda; class Insecta; order Diptera; family Syrphidae; genus Philhelius; species Philhelius pedissequus. The sequence goes on from OU343164.1 coordinate 30,194,843, forward strand.
ACATTAGTTTTGACCATTTCATTTTTTACTGGTCCAAATAAATCAATAAACTTATTGCAGAGCGTTTCAAGTTCTTGCTTAGATTGTTCTGATATATTTCTGCTAACGATAATGAGGTTGTTGGCTGTTTCAGAGGTTTTATTCTTTAGGGGTATTTTTATATTTGGTTTTATAACCAGTTCGTTTTTCTCCCTATCAATTAAAGCTCCTTCAGCGTATCATCGCCGATTATTCCATCGAACGATTCTAAGCTTGGAAGGATGAAAAAGGTGATCTCTAAGCCACAGCCAACGAAGGAGAAAAATTTGCCGCATATTTTGTTTGTTATGAAAATACGTCCAGCAGGACTATTTATATGAAATGGGGTATTAACAGGGTAAGATACTGGTGCTAGCCTAGGTTTAATGAAATTTTTATTTGCACCAGTGTCAACGAGGAAATGTAAAATTTCCCCTTCGCGCGTAGCATACTCTATGTATGGTACGCTGGAAACGAGGCACATATCACAAAATTCTCCGACCTTTCTGGTTCCCCCACTTCAGGATTGTTTTCAGGTTCCTTGATTGGTTCAGGGATCTCTGCCACAGTATGAAATAGCCACTGTTGCTTATTCCGGAAGTTGTCAGAACTTGCCTCTCTTTTAAACGGGTTATTAACGGGACAATTCATGTAGCTCACATTTTTAGTTTGGATAGAATTGTCCACTTCCATTTTTATTGGGGGTTTTGGGCCCGTTGGCCTTGGTGGTGACTGGTACTGTCTGTTATTGTAGCTGGAATACCACGATGGATTCTGGCACTGGGCAAATCCGTTTCGGTTGTTGTTAAATCTCCCTTGGCTTCTTGGCGATGGAGAAGATACCCTGTCGGTTCTAAAGTCGTAGTAAACAGGGGCAGAAATTATGTTCTGTGCCTGTACATGAACAGAATTGTTCCTAAAGTTAAGGTTCTGCATTTCAAGGCATGCAGAATACGCTCCGGGAAGAGTTTTCGGCTTCTGAATTATGAGGAGCCGCGAAAGCTCCCCACTCAATCCCCTTATGAAAACGTCCAAAGCCCTGTCGCGGTAGCTTCCTACTAAAGCGTCCGCGGTTTCGGAGGAATATGTTTCGGCTCGAATTTAATTAATTATCAGCGAAAACTGATGATTAACCCTAGCATAAACATCATCAACCCTTAAACCCCCTTGTTTGAGTTGATTTAATTGGTGCTCGAGGGTTCTTATATCCCTCTTATCAGCGTAATGCAGGGACAGCACTCTTTTGACTTCTTTCCAGTCAGCGTCAAAAATGTTGTAAGATATTAAGACAGAATCAGCCTTCCCCCAAATTTTTCGTCTGATGTGTTGAAGTATTGCCCTGTAAATGGGCTTGCTACGAACTATGTCGTAGTCCTTTAAAATTGTTTCAACGCTATGGACCCATGAGACATAATTGATTGGGTTCCCATCGAAAACCTGTAGTTCCTTCACACAATCAGGGAGTTTTGAAATAGCGCTTAGCTCTGCCTTACTCCTTGGTCCTCTAAGTGGTTCCGGGCTTTCAGTGCGTGGCATTGCAATAACTATTTCAATAGTTTAATTCAATAAATCACTGCTTTCTTTATTTTCCTTTTTAGTTCCAAAATGCAATTTATATCTTCACTACGATTCACAATTTTTGGTTTTGTTTAAGTTTCGATTCACTATTTTATTTTGTTTCTTTTCAATAGTTTAGTTCAATAAGTTACTGTTCTTCTTTTTTTCACAATTTTATACTTTAATCGCAATTCACAATTTTTTTTATTTTTTTTTTGAAAGGACTTTTTTCATGTCCCTTCTCGGGCGTCAATTACGGATCTTGGGTCAGTGTTTCATAAAAAAATTAAATTTAAAGAACCTACAACTGGTTCTATAATAAAACACAAGTATTCGTTATAAAAACTGATATGTATTTCCAATTTAACACGTCTTACAGGTTTGAGCGTAGAACCAAGAGTGATTAAACATTTTTCTGTTAGATATTACTTCACATAAAACTAAACTGCAGAATTGCAGTTCCCACAAAATTATTATTCTTAATACTAAACTGCAGAATTGCAGTTCCCTCAGAATGAGTAGCCACGAACTTCCCATGCATACTCGCTGGGTCATTGCGCTTATGCTTCGGATCGAATAACGGATAGCAGGAGGCGCGTGTGAGTTCTTTGACTATATTTTATGTTGCGACACATGTCTGACCGTGGTAACTTGTGTGTTATCTAATTGAAGAAAACGCAAACAATATGCTAATATTATTTTTGTTTATGTTTTTTTTTGGACTGTGTGGACTTAAAGCAAATTGAATGTTTTTATGGCCTGTAGTCCAAAATGCGTTTCGCCTAGGAACTAAAGCTGGGCTGATCAGTTAGATGCTATACTACCTTTCTAAGACGCATTATTTTATAATCGATGTGTGGGCATTCAAAGTCATTAAATGATACGAAAAAGTGCTTAAAAGGCAAGTATGTAATCACACAAAAACTAATTATAATACAAATATAAATGGCCAGTGTCAAAATCTTTCCCATAAAAAAGCTCCCTCCTTATATGAACAATAAAAATGTTGGCTTATAAACGAGTAAGGAGAAAATAAGAAAGAACCCGAATAAACAAGAACAAACTTGCGTGGCTAATAAAACCGCTAGTCGTTTCAATGCAATTGATAAAGAGAAAAAACCTGCATTAGGTTGGATCTGATCATGTGGGCTCGCTGGCGTGATGCGAAGTGCATTGGCTACTAAGCGGCTGGTCATGGTTCAATACACGATGAAGGCACAAGAAGTTTTTCAATTAAAATGAAAAAAGAGACCAACACCACAAGAACAAAGGAATCTGATGATCGATTTTAGCAAGTCGTGAAATAGCTATAATTCCAGCCAAAAGTAATTGAGAAAAAACTTGGTGGTAGCACACTCAAGTTGTTGTTGGGCATTCAAAAGTGCTTTAAAAGCAAGTATGTAATCATACAAAAACGAATTATTAATATTAATTTATTTTTTTTATTTTTATTTATTAATTTAAAGATTCAAGATTCAAGATTCACTTATAAATAGTACAGGATATAATACATTTTACTGATTAGGATAACGCAAGAATGTAAATATTAAATATTAAACATTTTTAGCAAAATATTGATAATAATTTAATATATAAAAATCAATTTAATAAAATTAAAAAGCAAAGCAAAGTCGCAAGAAGAAAGATAAGTAGACAAAAAAAATTAAAGTACAAAAAAATTATATCAGTTCAAATTTGAGAAATATTCAAAACAAAGTTGATGAAACTTTCTATGTTCGATTCCAGACCGCATGTGACTGGGAAGATTATTCCACAGTCTAACAGCAAGAACGAAAAATTGCCTCCGTGATGTCAAACAGGTAAACCTGGGGGAGCGCAACAAGGAAAACGATTTGAGGAACAAAAAACAAGCTTGTTAAACAGATAGTTAGGAGTCTTGTTAGCAATTAGCTTGAAGATATAGGAACAACACCGATACTTGAAAAAAGCTTCTAAGTAACAATTTAATAGTTGACGAGCCTGAGACGAAACGTGATCGTACCTTCGGAGGTTGAAGACAAACCTGGCAATGGCATTGAATGCTACCTTTAGCTTTCGAAGCAAATGTGAGTCAGGACCTGCAAATATCTCACACCAATATGATACTATTGGTATGATAATAGATTTAACCAGCATCAATTTAACTTGAGTAGGCAGAATTGATCTACTAACAGATAGTCCTCGAAGTGAAGCATACATTTTGGAGATAACAGAGTCTATATGGGTATCCCACGTTAGTCTATTGTTGAAAATTATACCTAGGTTTTTCGCATTTGTTACATATTCGGCAGGCGTTTAAGAAAAGGGAAGGAAAGTTTTGAGGCTGGGGTTTATTTTTACATATTGGGATTGCTTTCGTTTTTTCAAGATTAAATTTGAGTTCATTCCGAGTAGACCAATCGAATATTGAGCCTAAATCAATGTTAATTTTTTCTATAGCATCTTCAATCATACCAATAGGGAAGCTTATATATAACTGAACATCGTCCGCGTAGATATGAATCTGACAGTAAGATAAAACAAATGGCAAATCATTAGTAAACAAAGAAAACAGTAAGGGTCCAAGGATAGATCCTTGAGGAACACCGCCATTGACAGGAAGGAAGGAAGACATTTTGCCGTTACACGATACGGCTTGCATGCGATTTGTCAAGTACGAATAAATAAGATTTTTAGTTGTGTCAGAGATTGCAATAAGTAGTCAGCTTATCACAGAGAAGATTAGAGTTAACACAGTCAAATGCTTTGGAAAAGTCAAGTAAGGTTATCACAGTTGTATAATTAGAGTCTAAATTCTGTCTGATATCTTCAGAGACGTTTAAAAGGGCTGAAATGCAGCTGTGTCTAGATCTGAATCCTGATTGAAGTGGGTTAAGAAGATGTGTGTCTTCAATATAATTTTTTATCTGGTTACTTAATATAGATTCAAAAGCCTTGGATAAAAACGGAAGGATAGCTATAGGTCTGTATTCTATTTTCTTTCCTCGTTTAGGGATGGGAATAATATTAGATCTTTTCCAGGAAGTGGGATAGGTTGAGGTCATTATGACGGTATTAAAAATGTGTGTTATGTGAGGAAGTATGAAAGGAATAATGATTTTTAAAAAGTCTGGATGGATGTTGTCAAGTCCAGTCGATTTGGCCTTAATAGAAAATATTGCTTTACCTACTTGATATTCATTTACTGAACATACAGAAAAAGCATCGACTCTATCGTTCTCTGAGGCACTAGAACCAGTGGTTAATTGGCTTGGGGGATTAGATAACTTTCGATTCAACTCCTCTAAATCGATGTTATCGTCGGAAACAGAAGAATCTCCCCTTAATCCAATATTCTTGATTTCTTTCCAAAAATACTTTTAGGAACGATCCGAGTTGAACCTGTTATTATAAAAATTATATTAAGCTGATTTTATTAATTTTGTTACAAGGTTACGGGATGTTTTGAATTGTCGAAACATTTCTAGACAACCAAATCGTTTCCAGCGACGGTATGAAACGTCTCTTGCTTTAATTGCATTAACGATCTCAAGAGAAAGCCAGGGACAACTATGCGATATTTTGAGCCGAGTCTTAATGGGAACGTGTTTGTTCAAAAGATAAGTTATTGCTAAATTAAGGCATTCAATTTGATAATCAACGTTTGATGTTGTAAAAATTGAGTACAATTCAATGGATGAGCAATCACTTAATAAATATTCAACATTTATGTTACGAAAATCACGATACTCGTAGTATTGCGGAGATTTGCTCTCAAGATTTATATCGAGAATTGCAAAAACCAGATCGTGATATGAAAACACTGGTATGGATAACTGACTAGAACATTTAACAAAACTAACATCACTAACAATGACAACATCAAGCAGGGAGGGGACACAGTCTGGCTTAGAATGAGTTGGTTGAACATAATTTACAAAGGAGAGCCCCAAAGAATTCATTGAAGCTTGGAAACATTTAGAGGAGGGTTGAAGGAGATTAATATTTAAATCACCACAAACAATTAATTTTGGTACCCGAAAACACATTTCTTCTACGATCGGTGTTATTAGACCAGAACTTGCGACTCTTGGTGGCATATATATAGTACCGATACTGCATTTATCGTCACCTTCGAGTATATCAATAAAATAATAGTCACACGCTTGGATACCATCAGAGCATTTTACGTGACTAGACCGGATATAATTCTTAAAAAATATTGCAACGCCACCTCCGCTAGAGTGAGTTCGATCAGCTCTGTATGGTTTTTTAAATCCAGTTAGTGAAAAAAGACTACTACTCAAAGACGGGCTAAGCCAGGTCTCAGACACTCAAATAATATCAACTAAGCTATCTTCAAATATCATCTTAAACTCATCGAATTTGTTAACAAGGCTCTGTGCGTTAATGTGGCAAATATGCAAACCATTATGATTTTTACAAAGAGTATTTAATAAAAATTTGTTTTTTTCGTTTATACTGTGAAAGCCAGTATCATTTTGCTGCCCATTACAACAAAAGTCTAAAACGAGGCTGGAATCGAAAACAGAAATATCGTACACATTTATTTCAAAAAGAAGAAAGAAAAAATACAATAGAGAAACATTCTGAACTGAAACAACTTGAACATAAAATTTAAGTAAATAAAGGGAAAAACCTAGTTGCGACAAAGAAAAAAAGTTAAAAACAAACAAAAGAAAACAAACAAAAGTTCTTCCATTGAAATATAAATTTTAACTACCATAATTTTGCAGATCATTGTTGACGTCAGGCTCGACGTCATTCCTTAGATCCTCGAAATTATAAATGATGAATGGATTTTCGTTGTTAGGTTTGCGGATGAAGACTTGACCATTGAATGTATGCACCGATCAGATTAGAGATCTTAGTTTCAGTCTTAATGCAAGGCGCTGCAGCTGGTAGTTGTTTTTCGTTAGACTATCGTTAATGAAAAAGCTTTTTGGTGAATTAAAGCTTATACCAGAAAGGCTAAGCGGAGCTTTTTTTGTTTTATTGTTTTCCAGCGAATGATTAAATGTCACCATCCACCCCTCCAACTTTATTTCCATGCGGCTCCACAGTTTGTCAGCAATTCCATTTGAATTGCTTGGACCATTATCTCTCGGAGAGGAATCACCGTCACTTTCTTGTTGTTGTACACGGAATCGCTTATTGTTTTTTGGTGGCATATTTAGATCGCGATAAAAGTACAAATGAAAACTAATGTTTATTTTAAATTAAAAATTAAAGTTGAACTTCGGAGAGATAAAATGAGATGCAAGGCCAAAATTAAGGCAAAGTGTTGTGCTTTGTGCACTTGAACTGTGAGTTTAAATTAAAGAATAAGGAATAATCGGATGACAAAAAAAAGCACGTCTAGTTACTTTCCATTCTATAAGTTAATCTAATATGCTTATATAATTTTTGTTTTTGTGGACTGTGTGGATTTAAAGCCAATTGAATGTTTTTATGACCTGTAGTCAAAATTGCGCTTGGCCAAGGTACTATAGTTGGGCTCATCAGTTAGATGCTGTAGTACCTTTCTACAGGCTCGTTTTTTTTGCAATCCCTGGGGGAATTGGTTGAAAAATCACTGTTTGCCTCATCCTTCTAAAAATCATCGGGTTGATTTGTTTTGTGTAATTTCGATATATTTATTGAATTTAAACTACTTTTCTATTAAAATAACATAAAAAAACTAAGGTAATTATTATTTATACAAGAAAATGCGAATCAAGTAATTTGAAAACTGAAATCAAGTATTTTGGAAATTGTTTTTAGCCGATGTGATTTTCTTTTAATTTTAATTTTCACAAATACAGTGGTACATAGAATTCAACTGCTTGAAAACTACCCCATTCGTCGGTCACTGGTAACATGGTATTAGTGGACGAGTTGCTTATTCCGGACGGGACGCTCAGTTCCTATGTCATTAGGAATATATGTAGGTCTGAGCAAGAGCGGACGACGATCAAGAAGATTGAAGTATACCTAGGATGTAGCAGAGAATCTGTATTGGGTTGCTCCCGTGTACAACAAAACGGAGCCGAAAACAATTTTCTCAGAGAAACCATTGTTTTGTAGTTCATTCAATTCTTGTTAATTGAACGAATATCAACGTCAGGAAATACTTTTCTATTTAATAATAATTTCACAGTCAAGTTTTAATGTACACATAATAAAAATAAACGCAAACATGAAAATTGCTGTAGAAGGTTGTGCTCATGGCGAGGTGGAAAAAATCTACGACACCATAGAGGCAATACAAAAGCGGAAAATGTTAAAATTGATTTGGTGTTGTGTTGCGGAATGTATATTAAAAGGTAGGTTAGGTTAGGTTGACATGGTCGTCAGGAAAACAACTGACACACTTAGACCAAAAGCTCAACCAAACCAAACAAAATTGGTAATTATTTGACATGTCAAAATGTCAGTTTTGAAGTTTCTATACATTTTATCGATAACTTAGTGAAAAAGTTTTTGGTAGCACAGTTTTTATCCTCTCCAATAGCTAAGCCACGAGAATTCTCTGGGCTTGAGCTAAGCACCCCCGGGGATTAGTTGTTGTTGGACTTAGTATGCATATTGTTAATCCTACTCATCGTTTTTTTCGCCCAATTTCGCCGGGGCTTAAAAAGAAACACACCTTAAGACGCATTATTTTTTGATCGGTTTGTTATGTGCATGTATATATGTATATACAAGAAAATGACAATCAATTAATAAAAACATGAGTCTGTGTATACTTATTTTATTAGCATACAATTTATGTTAATTATGGCAATATATAAGGCAAGTTCTGTACTTTTTTTTATTTTAATTCATTATTCATTATACATACATATATACAAAATTCATATTTATGTAAACACATATAAATGGAAGATGAGTAAGTAGTGATATAGTTAAATAAAATAAATTAGTGTGTATATCACATCAAAAGTATAATTAACTAGCTATAGATACAATAGTATTTTTTTAAATTTAATATTTCAATTTTTTTTTAATTATTTGTTTTTCTTATTGGGGGTGTACAGTTTTTTAATTTGTATTTAAAATTATTTCTTTAAACTTAAGTAGTAATTTAACTAAATTAAATTAATTTCACTAAGATGTTAAAAACAAAATATTAGGGGAGATTAGGCAGCACATTTATAATTTCATCATGATTAAAATCCATAATCCAAAGTTTAACTAGCTTTAAGAAAGAAGATTGATTTCTCAGAAGCCTCACGTTTAAAGGCATTGTAAAATATAATTTGCAAGCAACGAAAGTGTAAATGTTTCGAAAATGTGCAGTTCGAAACGTGGGTATATTAAATAAACAAGCTAAACTGCTTCGTAAACTACGCGTATCACTTAAAGGACTTCAAAAATAACCACTTTTTATAGTAAAAATGTTTAAGACTTTGTAGTAGTACAAATGCTTTAATAGAAGAATTGTCAAGTTCGTGAAAAAGGACATAGATGGGCTCATACGATTGGCCCCAGCAAGTGATCTAAAAGCTTTTTTTTTAATTAAAAGAAGATTTTTAAAATAAGACGTATAGGTGCTACCCCAAAAAGATATACCATATTGAAGTGTTGAATGAAAAGTTGCATAATAAACCGATCTTTAAGATAAATCATTCAAATATTTTCTTAAAAGGAACAATTGGCGAAGAGAAATACGAAAATGCTGTTTCAAATATAAAATATGTTCTAACCATTTCAAATTTTGATCAATGAATACTCTCAAGTATTTGAACCTACTGACTACTTCAATAGTAAAACAACCTAACCCACAACTTAAATTATCATAGAAATTACTTTTATTTTTATCATCATTACAATTGCAATTGCAGTCAAAAACAAATTTGTTGCAACTCCAAGAGTGAAAACAAAAATCTGTATCGGGTAACTCCATATTACGCAGGTTAAAAAACATTAGTTTTGTTTTATTACTGACCACCAGCTTGTGAGTTATTAACCAGGCACTTAATAAACGAATATCGTTGTTTATATCAGCAAGCAGATCAAGAGGGCTGGAAGAATTGTATGAAATCCCTAGATCATCCGCAAAAGCTTTTAGGTTTCCTCTAAACCGTTGAAAGAATAAGTACTCGATGAAAATAAGAAAAAATAAAGGTTAAATGACTGAACCTTGGGGAACTCCTTTATTAATAAACACAGAATCACTTAGATGACCATTGTTGTGACCAACACAACATAAAGCCACGAAAACCAGCAAGATATAATTTATCTATGAGGATATCGTGGTCTACCATATCAAATGCATTTGTAATATCGACGAAGAGTCCGGCACAGAATTTCCCGTCATCTATCCCCTTATAATGGAACTGAAGGCATCTTCAGTAGAAATGAGATACCCTCCCTAAAACCAAACTTAGCATCGTTGAAAAAATTTATTTTTTGAGATATTTCAGCATTCTTGTTTTTATAACTTTTTCAAAAATGTTTGATATAGAAGAGAGCAACGAAATTGGCCTGTAATTGTTTTTATCTTTTTTATTCCCTTTTTGGAAAAGAGGTAAAACGTTTGCAAAAAAAATGTGTAACAATCAAACATGAGGATACGATAATAGATGTTCGCTTTCATCTACACACGTCTGAAATATGCTGACACGATGGGAAGTAATTTCCTTGTTACTTAGCACAGTCTACGCCACATTATTTTTTTTTTGTCATTTTAATTTTAATTTATTTCTTCTACCTGCCCGCAGCAACGTGAGACCAGATGAAATGTGAGCTTAACTCATAATATAAAATAAACAAAAGTTCAACGTTTGGTCTTACGCGCTGTGTATCGATAATACCGACTCATCAGTTTTTTTACTTTGCCTTTTGCAAGTTACCTGATGTGTCGATAGAAATCTTTGCACTTTTCAAATATTCACTTTTCAACCATTCCACCTTTCAACCTCAATTTTAAGTGTTTTCCTTTTTTTTATTTTTGTGAATAAGACATTATCAATACGAATCAATGTCGTTTTGCTTTTTATTCTAAGTAAAAATTACTTAAAGATTGGAAACAATAGAGAACACCAAACAAGATCACAAATAAAAGTAGCTCACAAACATTTTTTTTTTTTTGCCAAAAACAAAAATCTTATTTTTCTCAAAAACGGCTTCAACGATTTTTATCAAAAAAACAGTTCATTAACGAAGGGCAAAGGTACCTACATTTTGGTAATTTTTTTTTGAAACAAATTTTTAGTTTCGGTACCTCATTTTTTTTGGTTTTTGATTATCTGAAAAACGGTTGATTTGATTTTTTTATTTTTTTTTATGCAGACGCTCCTATAAGTCAAGTTTTAGAAAAAAAAACTTTTTTTTTGAATACTCAAAATTTCGAAAACCACTTGAGGGATATTTTCGAAACTTTACACTTAGACATTTTTTTGACATTATCTTGAATATATAAAAAAAACTGTAGTAATAAGAGATCCAAAGTCACCTGAGTCTATATACAAATTGTATATGTATGTAAATTACAGATCTTGGGTCCGTGTTTCATAAAAAAATTAAATTTAAAGAACCTACAACTGGTTCTATAATAAAACACAAGTATTCGTTATAAAAACTGATATGTATTTCCAATTTATCACGTCTTACAGGTTTGAGAGTAGAACCAAGAGTGATTAAACATTTTTCTGTTAGATATTACTTCACATAAAACTAAACTGCAGAATTGCAGTTCCCACAAAATTATTATTCTTAATACTAAACTGCAGAATTGCAGTTCCCTCAGAATGAGTAGCCTTGAACTTCCCATGCATACTCGCTGGGTCATTGCGCTTATGCTTCGGATCAAATAACGGATAGCAGGAGGCGCGTGTGAGTTCGTTGCCTATATTTTATGTTCCGATACATGTCTGACCGTGGTAACTGCCACCCCTTCAAATATCTGCGTCCCGCAGATTACTCTCATTAACAGGATGAGGAGCTGGTCTTCGACGGAGGGATTTGCGGATTTCTGGAATGTTGACCCTTCCGTAAACCTTCTTCCAGAACAAAGATATGGTGGCTAAGATTAATAAAATGATGAAATTCTCTGTAAGTATAGAGGAGTTAAGGTTTCTCTTTAAAATGTTTGTAAGTTCAATATTTTTCGTGCTAAGTTCAGGCACGTATTCCAAATTAGGTTTGATCCTGTTGTTTGTTACGTTTGCCAAGACCGGGGGAAGCGCCTGGGGGCTGAAAGCCATCTTGCTGTGGTACGTCTTCTCTTTGATGTGGACCGTGTCGTCGTTCAACTGAAGTAGGAAGGTACCTGCTAGAGGAATAGTTAAATTTTTATTTAAGATTGTTCCATTAAAATTCGTTAAGAAAATTGAATTTTCCCCAATCAGTTCGACTATTTCTTCGTTCGTTGTCTTATAGTCACAAAGTGCGTTTCCACATTTAAGGATTCGAGGTAAATAAGAGTCTTCGGATAATTTTTTTAGGATGTCCTCTTCACACACAGATGTGTTACCAATGTTAAGACATTTTCCGGTTAGTCCGTACGTTTCGTCATGGTTTATTAGAAGTTTTGGATAACCTAAGTCAATTTTTCTATTATTTTTGATTGTTGCGCGAGCTGTTACTAAGTTGTACACCTTTGGGTCAATTTTAGGTATAAACAGAACATAAAGCATCAATGTTCCGTTACAGTAAACTGAGGGTCGGCTATATTCGACAGCTTCTATCACATTTTGATAGGGCAATGTCTCGAGTTCGTTAATGATAGTGTTAATTTCTTCTGAGTCCAGTAGGTTGCTGTTTACTATACCGTTTTTAGCCATTTGGCAAGCTCTAACAATTTCGTTTACCCCTTCTTTTAGAATAAGTACCTTATTCAGTAAGTCTTGTCTAAGTTTGTCAGTCTCCCCTTTTTTGATAGCATTGTTGTAACGTTCAATCACTTAACTAATTTTCCCAGTTATTTCTCGTGTCGCGTCAAACATTTTTTCGTTAATTATGTATTTTTTGTTATTATTCTCGTCGATGTCCCTCTGTTTTTCTAAAAGATTGTCCCAGTCAGTGGCATCAGGAGAACCACCAACCCATTTCCAGGCAGTTCCTATCCAATTTATAGACCTAACCTTCCTCGTCCTTGAGTCTTTTAATTCGGCAAGACAATCCTTGATCTGATTTATATGATAGCTCAGTACAAGTCGCATCTCTTCATCTGTGATAATTTTAGACATCAGCTGTTCAGTGTCATGGATAAGTGCGTCGTATTTCGTCATGTCAATAATATGTACCAATTTAAAAAAAACCATTCGTTACCCAAGCGTTTCCTTCTTTTATCGTCAGAATTGAAGATTCAAAGCGGAAAACATGTAGAGTCTGCATGGGAGTGAAAAGGACTACTAATCTGTAATACAATCAAATTTTATTAAGAATGAAATTTACAAAATTATATTTTTTTTTTCATATTTTTCTTAGTTTTCAATTTTACAAATTCGGTGTGCAGTATTTGCACCTGTATTTCTTTTATATTATACATTTTTTATTGTTCGTGTGCATTATTTGCCCCTTTTTTGCTATATATTTTTTATGTTTTCTTTTTCATTTTACTATTTAAGTTTTTATTTTTTAATTTCAATATTACTTTCGTTTTGTAGAAGTACTACATATATGTACATATAGATTTTTGTTAAACTTAAAAATGCTTGATGAATTAGCTCTCCATTAAATTAACAACACCACCGCAACTACGATTAAGTAGTTTTTTAAGTGAGCCGGCCCTTTGTTTCGTGAGAGCCAATTTCAAAGCATTATGCGTTGCATTGTTATTGACATTGATTTTTTATTTTTGGTGAAACCATGAATTTTCTAGGAAAAGATGAACCATTTTTTTGTCTAATTAATATTCTTTAAATGACATTTGTGAATTCTCTTTCCGCTGACCGTCGTTATAGTAACGCGATTATCCCTAGCCACAATTTCTTTTCTAAATAAAGGTTTATTTTTGCTTTTTATTCCCTTAATTACGACGTAGACAACATCACCTTGACTATACTTCTTTGGGACCAATTTTTTCAAATTATGTCGAGTATTCCTAGCCATCATATTTTTTCTAATTATCCCCCTTAGATCTTGATTGATTTTTGAGCGAATGTTCAAGAGACTCTGAAAGTTAACTCTTTGCGATCTATTGAAGAAGACATCTGATGGTTTCCTCTTGGTGACTGAATGAACGGTATTGTGGTACCTATCAACTGCCACATAAACAAGTTCTTTACTCTTCATGTCAGAATATTCTGCTCTAAGACACCTGTAGATTTCCAGAATGGTAGAGTGGACCCTCTCAATCTGGCCATTGACCTCGCTCCTATGGGATGGTGTTAAATACAATTTTACTCCTACGTTTCTTATCAGGTTTAGAACAATAGGGCTAAGAAAACCTCTTTCGTTGTCTGTAACTAATATGAGAGGTACCGTAAAGTAGTTAAGGATTTTAATTATTTTCGTTCTCATTTAATGTGGAAAAACTTACTAAATTTGGAAAATTTGTCTATAACGGTGAAGTATTTTTCGTTTTGAATCTCCATAATATCCATATGAATAATTTCACACGGATATTTGGGAATAGGTGTAGTTTACAGTTGGGGTTTGTGTGGACGTCTATCATATTTGTTGGTTTTGCATATGTCGCAAGAAGCAACAAATTTTCTTATACAAGACATCATTTTAGGGAAATAGTACCGTTCGAGGATCTGATCTTTATTTTCTCCAGGAGCACGGTGAGCTCTTCTATGCTCCCCTTCAATTATGGAAAACCTCCGCTCTTCGTTAGCCACATCTTCTACCACCCTCTGGGTAACCCTTATTTTATATTTGCTGAAGGACTCCAAATATAAATTTTGGAGCAACCCAAGATAATATTCAGGAATTTTTATTCCATTAATTACATTAAGGTATTCCCTGAGAGCTTCAAAAAGTTTTACTTGGTCTAATTTTTTCATAGAAATATAATGGCGATGGTAGCCAACATGAGGTTCTTCATGGGAATAAAGATCAATGCCGGTTTTGAAAATTAATTGACACTTAAAAACATTTATGGGAGCTTCTACGTGTGGTATCAAGTCTGAGCTATCTTGTTCAGCACTGTGCATTTTGCCGGTGTCTTCGTGAAAGGATCTTTCACACAACCCCTCATCGGCAGTCCCAGTTTCAAATTCGTTTGTGCTTACACTTTGTCGTTCATCTGCAGTGTCTGTCGATTTGTCCGTTTGATTTTCGTTTGCAGTATTTGTCCGTGAGGAAAAGGAACTCGAATCCGTAAGATGGTTTACCTCTGTCCGGAGTCGTGAGAGAGCGTCAGCCACAGAGTTTGATTTACCGGGTGTGTAGATCAGCTCGTAGTTATACTCTTAGATCCTAGATTTCCAACGCTTTAGCTTCGCATTGTAATTTCTATTACTTAATGCGAAGGTCAAAGGTTGGTGATCAGTGTGTATTCTGATTAATATTGCACCGTAGAGATAGTCTCTTAGATTGCCAAGAGCCCAAACTATGGCTCGGAGTTCCTTTTCGTTTGTTGCATATCCTTCCTCTGTTTTATTCAAGGAACGGGATATGAACGAAATTGGTCTGTCTTTTCCGTATTCGCCCTAAGACAGTACGGCCCCAATGTCGTAGTCGAAAGCGTCCGCTGTCAGGTTGAAAGGTTTGTTAAAATCAGGAAAGGCTAATACTTCTGCTGAGGTTAGAAGTTGTTTAAGTGCCTCGAAGGCCCTTAATCCCTCACCATAAAGTTGAATTGCAACTTTTTTAGACTGATTGGCTCTTACTTGAGAGAACTCCCCACGGGTCGTGTTTGATAGGGGCTTTGCGACTTTTGCATAGTCTAATAGATCTTCTATAAAAGAAGTAAGCCCAAGGAAAGTCTTCAATTCTTTCAATGTGGTTGGGGGAATAATACCTTGAATAGCCTTAAGTTTGTCAGGGTTTGGGAGTATCCTGTCTCAAGTTACCAAATATCCCAAGAATTCAACACTTGTATCCAAAAAGTGAGTTTTTTCAAGATTTACCTTTAATCGGGCTTCATGTTACTTTAGAAATACCGTCTCTATATCTCTTAGGTGATCCTCTTCGGTTTTGCTATAGATAATTATATCATCGATGTACACATAGCAAATCTTCCCGATAAGTTCTTTTAGGACGTCATCAATCATACGCTGAAAGATAGCCGGAGCGTTCTTAAGACCGAAAGGTAACCTAACATACTCAAATTTCCCATTCATTGTAGGAAAGGCAGTTTTAGGAATGTCCTTTTCATTCATGACAATTTGGGGGAAGCCCGAGGTTAGATCAAGTGTCGTGAAAAGTTTGGCGTTGCCAAGGCTCCCGAGGGTGTTGTTAATGCCTGAAATGCGGTACGTATGGGAAATGGTAACAGAATTTAAACGTTTATAGTCTATGACCATCCGATACTGTTTCTCCCCATTCGGCTTGGGCTTCTTTGGAACAACCCATATGGGGGAATTATATAGACTGTTTGAAGGTCGAATTATATTCTCCTGCAAGAGTTCATTTACTTGCCTTTCTACTTCCTCCCTCATGCAAGCAGGATATGGATAGCTCTTCGTATAGATAGGTTCATCTACGTTAGTTCGTATTTCCGCTCTTACATTAGTTTTGACCATTTCATTTTTTACTGGTCCAAATAAATCAATAAACTTATTGCAGAGCGTTTCAAGTTCTTGCTTAGATTGTTCTGATATATTTCTGCTAACGATAATGAGGTTGTTGGCTGTTTCAGAGGTTTTATTCCTTAGGGGTATTTTTATATTTGGTTTTATAACCAGTTCGTTTTTCTCCCTATCAATTAAAGCTCCTTCAGCGTATCATCGCCGATTATTCCATCGAACGATTCTAAGCTTGGAAGGATGAAAAAGGTGATCTCTAAGCCACAGCCAACGAAGGAGAAAAATTTGCCGCATATTTTGTTTGTTATGAAAATACGTCCAGCAGGACTATTTATATGAAATGGGGTATTAACAGGGTAAGATACTGGTGCTAGCCTAGGTTTAATGAAATTTTTATTTGCACCAGTGTCAACGAGGAAATGTAAAATTTCCCCTTCGCGCGTAGCATACTCTATGTATGGTACGCTGGAAACGAGGCACATATCACAAAATTCTCCGCCCTTTCTGGTTCCCCCACTTCAGGATTGTTTTCAGGTTCCTTGATTGGTTCAGGGATCTCTGCCACAGTATGAAATAGCCACTGTTGCTTATTCCGGAAGTTGTCAGAACTTGCCTCTCTTTTAAACGGGTTATTAACGGGACAATTCATGTAGCTCACATTTTTAGTTTGGATAGAATTGTCCACTTCCATTTTTATTGGGGGTTTTGGGCCCGTTGGCCTTGGTGGTGACTGGTACTGTCTGTTATTGTAGCTGGAATACCACGATGGATTCTGGCACTGGGCAAATCCGTTTCGGTTGTTGTTAAATCTCCCTTGGCTTCTTGGCGATGGAGAAGATACCCTGTCGGTTCTAAAGTCGTAGTAAACAGGGGCAGAAATTATGTTCTGTGCCTGTACATGAACAGAATTGTTCCTAAAGTTAAGGTTCTGCATTTCAAGGCATGCAGAATACGCTCCGGGAAGAGTTTTCGGCTTCTGAATTATGAGGAGCCGCGAAAGCTCCCCACTCAATCCCCTTATGAAAACGTCCAAAGCCCTGTCGCGGTAGCTTCCTACTAAAGCGTCCGCGGTTTCGGAGGAATATGTTTCGGCTCGAATTTAATTAATTATCAGCGAAAACTGATGATTAACCCTAGCATAAACATCATCAACCCTTAAACCCCCTTGTTTGAGTTGATTTAATTGGTGCTCGAGGGTTCTTATATCCCTCTTATCAGCGTAATGCAGGGACAGCACTCTTTTGACTTCTTTCCAGTCAGCGTCAAAAATGTTGTAAGATATTAAGACAGAATCAGCCTTCCCCCAAATTTTTCGTCTGATGTGTTGAAGTATTGCCCTGTAAATGGGCTTGCTACGAACTATGTCGTAGTCCTTTAAAATTGTTTCAACGCTATGGACCCATGAGACATAATTGATTGGGTTCCCATCGAAAACCTGTAGTTCCTTCACACAATCAGGGAGTTTTGAAATAGCGCTTAGCTCTGCCTTACTCCTTGGTCCTCTAAGTGGTTCCGGGCTTTCAGTGCGTGGCATTGCAATAACTATTTCAATAGTTTAATTCAATAAATCACTGCTTTCTTTATTTTCCTTTTTAGTTCCAAAATGCAATTTATATCTTCACTACGATTCACAATTTTTGGTTTTGTTTAAGTTTCGATTCACTATTTTATTTTGTTTCTTTTCAATAGTTTAGTTCAATAAGTTACTGTTCTTCTTTTTTTCACAATTTTATACTTTAATCGCAATTCACAATTTTTTTTATTTTTTTTTTTTGAAAGGACTTTTTTCATGTCCCTGCTCGGGCGTCAATTACGGATCTTGGGTCAGTGTTTCATAAAAAAATTAAATTTAAAGAACCTACAACTGGTTCTATAATAAAACACAAGTATTCGTTATAAAAACTGATATGTATTTCCAATTTAACACGTCTTACAGGTTTGAGCGTAGAACCAAGAGTGATTAAACATTTTTCTGTTAGATAGTACTTTACATAAAACTAAACTGCAGAATTGCAGTTCCCACAAAATTATTATTCTTAATACTAAACTGCAGAATTGCAGTTCCCTCAGAATGAGTAGCCACGAACTTCCCATGCATACTCGCTGGGTCATTGCGCTTATGCTTCGGATCGAATAACGGATAGCAGGAGGCGCGTGTGAGTTCTTTGACTATATTTTATGTTGCGACACATGTCTGACCGTGGTAACTTGTGTGTTATCTAATTGAAGAAAACGCAAACAATATGCTAATATTATTTTTGTTTATGTTTTTTTTTGGACTGTGTGGACTTAAAGCAAATTGAATGTTTTTATGGCCTGTAGTCCAAAATGCGTTTCGCCTAGGAACTAAAGCTGGGCTGATCAGTTAGATGCTATACTACCTTTCTAAGACGCATTATTTTATAATCGATGTGTGGGCATTCAAAGTCATTAAATGATACGAAAAAGTGCTTAAAAGGCAAGTATGTAATCACACAAAACTAATTATAATACAAATATAAATGGCCAGTGTCAAAATCTTTCCCATAAAAAAGCTCCCTCCTTATATGAACAATAAAAATGTTGGCTTATAAACGAGTAAGGAGAAAATAAGAAAGAACCCGAATAAACAAGAACAAACTTGCGTGGCTAATAAAAGCGCTAGTCGTTTCAATGCAATTGATAAAGAGAAAAAACCTGCATTAGGTTGGATCTGATCATGTGGGCTCGCTGGCGTGATGCGAAGTGCATTGGCTACTAAGCGGCTGGTCATGGTTCAATACACGATGAAGGCACAAGAAGTTTTTCAATTAAAATGAAAAAAGAGACCAACACCACAAGAACAAAGGAATCTGATGATCGATTTTAGCAAGTCGTGAAATAGCTATAATTCCAGCCAAAAGTAATTGAGAAAAAACTTGGTGGTAGCACACTCAAGTTGTTGTTGGGCATTCAAAAGTGCTTTAAAAGCAAGTATGTAATCATACAAAAACTAATTATTAATATTAATTTATTTTTTTTATTTTTATTTATTAATTTAAAGATTCAAGATTCACTTATAAATAGTACAGGATATAATACATTTTACTGATTAGGATAACGCAAGAATGTAAATATTAAATATTAAACATTTTTAGCAAAATATTGATAATAATTTAATATATAAAAATCAATTTAATAAAATTAAAAAGCAAAGCAAAGTCGCAAGAAGAAAGATAAGTAGACAAAAAAAATTAAAGTACAAAAAAATTATATCAGTTCAAATTTGAGAAATATTCAAAACAAAGTTGATGAAACTTTCTATGTTCGATTCCAGACCGCATGTGACTGGGAAGATTATTCCACAGTCTAACAGCAAGAACGAAAAATTGCCTCCGTGATGTCAAACAGGTAAACCTGGGGGAGCGCAACAAGGAAAACGATTTGAGGAACAAAAAACAAGCTTGTTAAACAGATAGTTAGGAGTCTTGTTAGCAATTAGCTTGAAGATATAGGAACAACACCGATACTTGAAAAAAGCTTCTAAGTAACAATTTAATAGTTGACGAGCCTGAGACGAAACGTGATCGTACCTTCGGAGGTTGAAGACAAACCTGGCAATGGCATTGAATGCTACCTTTAGCTTTCGAAGCAAATGTGAGTCAGGACCTGCAAATATCTCACACCAATATGATACTATTGGTATGATAATAGATTTAACCAGCATCAATTTAACTTGAGTAGGCAGAATTGATCTACTAACAGATAGTCCTCGAAGTGAAGCATACATTTTGGAGATAACAGAGTCTATATGGGTATCCCACGTTAGTCTATTGTTGAAAATTATACCTAGGTTTTTCGCATTTGTTACATATTCGGCAGGCGTTTAAGAAAAGGGAAGGAAAGTTTTGAGGCTGGGGTTTATTTTTACATATTGGGATTGCTTTCGTTTTTTCAAGATTAAATTTGAGTTCATTCCGAGTAGACCAATCGAATATTGAGCCTAAATCAATGTTAATTTTTTCTATAGCATCTTCAATCATACCAATAGGGAAGCTTATATATAACTGAACATCGTCCGCGTAGATATGAATCTGACAGTAAGATAAAACAAATGGCAAATCATTAGTAAACAAAGAAAACAGTAAGGGTCCAAGGATAGATCCTTGAGGAACACCGCCATTGACAGGAAGGAAGGAAGACATTTTGCCGTTACACGATACGGCTTGCATGCGATTTGTCAAGTACGAATAAATAAGATTTTTAGTTGTGTCAGAGATTGCAATAAGTAGTCAGTTTATCACAGAGAAGATTAGAGTTAACACAGTCAAATGCTTTGGAGAAGTCAAGTAAGGTTATCACAGTTGTATAATTAGAGTCTAAATTCTGTCTGATATCTTCAGAGACGTTTAAAAGGGCTGAAATGCAGCTGTGTCTAGATCTGAATCCTGATTGAAGTGGGTTAAGAAGATGTGTGTCTTCAATATAATTTTTTATCTGGTTACTTAATATAGATTCAAAAGCCTTGGATAAAAACGGAAGGATAGCTATAGGTCTGTATTCTATTTTCTTTCCTCGTTTAGGGATGGGAATAATATTAGATCTTTTCCAGGAAGTGGGATAGGTTGAGGTCATTATGACGGTATTAAAAATGTGTGTTATGTGAGGAAGTATGAAAGGAATAATGATTTTTAAAAAGTCTGGATGGATGTTGTCAAGTCCAGTCGATTTGGCCTTAATAGAAAATATTGCTTTACCTACTTGATATTCATTTACTGAACATACAGAAAAAGCATCGACTCTATCGTTCTCTGAGGCACTAGAACCAGTGGTTAATTGGCTTGGGGGATTAGATAACTTTCGATTCAACTCCTCTAAATCGATGTTATCGTCGGAAACAGAAGAATCTCCCCTTAATCCAATATTCTTGATTTCTTTCCAAAAATACTTTTAGGAACGATCCGAGTTGAACCTGTTATTATAAAAATTATATTAAGCTGATTTTATTAATTTTGTTACAAGGTTACGGGATGTTTTGAATTGTCGAAACATTTCTAGACAACCAAATCGTTTCCAGCGACGGTATGAAACGTCTCTTGCTTTAATTGCATTAACGATCTCAAGAGAAAGCCAGGGACAACTATGCGATATTTTGAGCCGAGTCTTAATGGGAACGTGTTTGTTCAAAAGATAAGTTATTGCTAAATTAAGGCATTCAATTTGATAATCAACGTTTGATGTTGTAAAAATTGAGTACAATTCAATGGATGAGCAATCACTTAATAAATATTCAACATTTATGTTACGAAAATCACGATACTCGTAGTATTGCGGAGATTTGCTCTCAAGATTTATATCGAGAATTGCAAAAACCAGATCGTGATATGAAAACACTGGTATGGATAACTGACTAGAACATTTAACAAAACTAACATCACTAACAATGACAACATCAAGCAGGGAGGGGACACAGTCTGGCTTAGAATGAGTTGGTTGAACATAATTTACAAAGGAGAGCCCCAAAGAATTCATTGAAGCTTGGAAACATTTAGAGGAGGGTTGAAGGAGATTAATATTTAAATCACCACAAACAATTAATTTTGGTACCCGAAAACACATTTCTTCTACGATCGGTGTTATTAGACCAGAACTTGCGACTCTTGGTGGCATATATATAGTACCGATACTGCATTTATCGTCACCTTCGAGTATATCAATAAAATAATAGTCACACGCTTGGATACCATCAGAGCATTTTACGTGACTAGACCGGATATAATTCTTAAAAAATATTGCAACGCCACCTCCGCTAGAGTGAGTTCGATCAGCTCTGTATGGTTTTTTAAATCCAGTTAGTGAAAAAAGACTACTACTCAAAGACGGGCTAAGCCAGGTCTCAGACACTCAAATAATATCAACTAAGCTATCTTCAAATATCATCTTAAACTCATCGAATTTGTTAACAAGGCTCTGTGCGTTAATGTGGCAAATATGCAAACCATTATGATTTTTACAAAGAGTATTTAATAAAAATTTGTTTTTTTCGTTTATACTGTGAAAGCCAGTATCATTTTGCTGCCCATTACAACAAAAGTCTAAAACGAGGCTGGAATCGAAAACAGAAATATCGTACACATTTATTTCAAAAAGAAGAAAGAAAAAATACAATAGAGAAACATTCTGAACTGAAACAACTTGAACATAAAATTTAAGTAAATAAAGGGAAAAACCTAGTTGCGACAAAGAAAAAAAGTTAAAAACAAACAAAAGAAAACAAACAAAAGTTCTTCCATTGAAATATAAATTTTAACTACCATAATTTTGCAGATCATTGTTGACGTCAGGCTCGACGTCATTCCTTAGATCCTCGAAATTATAAATGATGAATGGATTTTCGTTGTTAGGTTTGCGGATGAAGACTTGACCATTGAATGTATGCACCGATCAGATTAGAGATCTTAGTTTCAGTCTTAATGCAAGGCGCTGCAGCTGGTAGTTGTTTTTCGTTAGACTATCGTTAATGAAAAAGCTTTTTGGTGAATTAAAGCTTATACCAGAAAGGCTAAGCGGAGCTTTTTTTGTTTTATTGTTTTCCAGCGAATGATTAAATGTCACCATCCACCCCTCCAACTTTATTTCCATGCGGCTCCACAGTTTGTCAGCAATTCCATTTGAATTGCTTGGACCATTATCTCTCGGAGAGGAATCACCGTCACTTTCTTGTTGTTGTACACGGAATCGCTTATTGTTTTTTGGTGGCATATTTAGATCGCGATAAAAGTACAAATGAAAACTAATGTTTATTTTAAATTAAAAATTAAAGTTGAACTTCGGAGAGATAAAATGAGATGCAAGGCCAAAATTAAGGCAAAGTGTTGTGCTTTGTGCACTTGAACTGTGAGTTTAAATTAAAGAATAAGGAATAATCGGATGACAAAAAAAAGCACGTCTAGTTACTTTCCATTCTATAAGTTAATCTAATATGCTTATATAATTTTTGTTTTTGTGGACTGTGTGGATTTAAAGCCAATTGAATGTTTTTATGACCTGTAGTCAAAATTGCGCTTGGCCAAGGTACTATAGTTGGGCTCATCAGTTAGATGCTGTAGTACCTTTCTACAGGCTCGTTTTTTTGCAATCCCTGGGGGAATTGGTTGAAAAATCACTGTTTGCCTCATCCTTCTAAAAATCATCGGGTTGATTTGTTTTGTGTAATTTCGATATATTTATTGAATTTAAACTACTTTTCTATTAAAATAACATAAAAAAACTAAGGTAATTATTATTTATACAAGAAAATGCGAATCAAGTAATTTGAAAACTGAAATCAAGTATTTTGGAAATTGTTTTTAGCCGATGTGATTTTCTTTTAATTTTAATTTTCACAAATACAGTGGCACATAGAATTCAACTGCTTGAAAACTACCCCATTCGTCGGTCACTGGTAACATGGTATTAGTGGACGAGTTGCTTATTCCGGACGGGACGCTCAGTTCCTATGTCATTAGGAATATATGTAGGTCTGAGCAAGAGCGGACGACGATCAAGAAGATTGAAGTATACCTAGGATGTAGCAGAGAATCTGTATTGGGTTGCTCCCGTGTACAACAAAACGGAGCCGAAAACAATTTTCTCAGAGAAACCATTGTTTTGTAGTTCATTCAATTCTTGTTAATTGAACGAATATCAACGTCAGGAAATACTTTTCTATTTAATAATAATTTCACAGTCAAGTTTTAATGTACACATAATAAAAATAAACGCAAACATGAAAATTGCTGTAGAAGGTTGTGCTCATGGCGAGGTGGAAAAAATCTACGACACCATAGAGGCAATACAAAAGCGGAAAATGTTAAAATTGATTTGGTGTTGTGTTGCGGAATGTATATTAAAAGGTAGGTTAGGTTAGGTTGACATGGTCGTCAGGAAAACAACTGACACACTTAGACCAAAAGCTCAACCAAACCAAACAAAATTGATAATTATTTGACATGTCAAAATGTCAGTTTTGAAGTTTCTATACATTTTATCGATAACTTAGTGAAAAAGTTTTTGGTAGCACAGTTTTTATCCTCTCCAATAGCTAAGCCACGAGAATTCTCTGGGCTTGAGCTAAGCACCCCCGGGGATTAGTTGTTGTTGGACTTAGTATGCATATTGTTAATCCTACTCATCGTTTTTTTCGCCCAATTTCGCCGGGGCTTAAAAAGAAACACACCTTAAGACGCATTATTTTTTGATCGGTTTGTTATGTGCATGTATATATGTATATAAAAGAAAATGACAATCAATTAATAAAAACATGAGTCTGTGTATACTTATTTTATTAGCATACAATTTATGTTAATTATGGCAATATATAAGGCAAGTTCTGTACTTTTTTTTATTTTAATTCATTATTCATTATACATACATATATACAAAATTCATATTTATGTAAACACATATAAATGGAAGATGAGTAAGTAGTGATATAGTTAAATAAAATAAATTAGTGTGTATATCACATCAAAAGTATAATTAACTAGCTATAGATACAATAGTATTTTTTTAAATTTAATATTTCAATTTTTTTTTAATTATTTGTTTTTCTTATTGGGGGTGTACAGTTTTTTAATTTGTATTTAAAATTATTTCTTTAAACTTAAGTAGTAATTTAACTAAATTAAATTAATTTCACTAAGATGTTAAAAACAAAATATTAGGGGAGATTAGGCAGCACATTTATAATTTCATCATGATTAAAATCCATAATCCAAAGTTTAACTAGCTTTAAGAAAGAAGATTGATTTCTCAGAAGCCTCACGTTTAAAGGCATTGTAAAATATAATTTGCAAGCAACGAAAGTGTAAATGTTTCGAAAATGTGCAGTTCGAAACGTGGGTATATTAAATAAACAAGCTAAACTGCTTCGTAAACTACGCGTATCACTTAAAGGACTTCAAAAATAACCACTTTTTATAGTAAAAATGTTTAAGACTTTGTAGTAGTACAAATGCTTTAATAGAAGAATTGTCAAGTTCGTGAAAAAGGACATAGATGGGCTCATACGATTGGCCCCAGCAAGTGATCTAAAAGCTTTTTTTTTAATTAAAAGAAGATTTTTAAAATAAGACGTATAGGTGCTACCCCAAAAAGATATACCATATTGAAGTGTTGAATGAAAAGTTGCATAATAAACCGATCTTTAAGATAAATCATTCAAATATTTTCTTAAAAGGAACAATTGGCGAAGAGAAATACGAAAATGCTGTTTCAAATATAAAATATGTTCTAACCATTTCAAATTTTGATCAATGAATACTCTCAAGTATTTGAACCTACTGACTACTTCAATAGTAAAACAACCTAACCCACAACTTAAATTATCATAGAAATTACTTTTATTTTTATCATCATTACAATTGCAATTGCAGTCAAAAACAAATTTGTTGCAACTCCAAGAGTGAAAACAAAAATCTGTATCGGGTAACTCCATATTACGCAGGTTAAAAAACATTAGTTTTGTTTTATTACTGACCACCAGCTTGTGAGTTATTAACCAGGCACTTAATAAACGAATATCGTTGTTTATATCAGCAAGCAGATCAAGAGGGCTGGAAGAATTGTATGAAATCCCTAGATCATCCGCAAAAGCTTTTAGGTTTCCTCTAAACCGTTGAAAGAATAAGTACTCGATGAAAATAAGAAAAAATAAAGGTTAAATGACTGAACCTTGGGGAACTCCTTTATTAATAAACACAGAATCACTTAGATGACCATTGTTGTGACCAACACAACATAAAGCCACGAAAACCAGCAAGATATAATTTATCTATGAGGATATCGTGGTCTACCATATCAAATGCATTTGTAATATCGACGAAGAGTCCGGCACAGAATTTCCCGTCATCTATCCCCTTATAATGGAACTGAAGGCATCTTCAGTAGAAATGAGATACCCTCCCTAAAACCAAACTTAGCATCGTTGAAAAAATTTATTTTTTGAGATATTTCAGCATTCTTGTTTTTATAACTTTTTCAAAAATGTTTGATATAGAAGAGAGCAACGAAATTGGCCTGTAATTGTTTTTATCTTTTTTATTCCCTTTTTGGAAAAGAGGTAAAACGTTTGCAAAAAAAATGTGTAACAATCAAACATGAGGATACGATAATAGATGTTCGCTTTCATCTACACACGTCTGAAATATGCTGACACGATGGGAAGTAATTTCCTTGTTACTTAGCACAGTCTACGCCACATTATTTTTTTTTTGTCATTTTAATTTTAATTTATTTCTTCTACCTGCCCGCAGCAACGTGAGACCAGATGAAATGTGAGCTTAACTCATAATATAAAATAAACAAAAGTTCAACGTTTGGTCTTACGCGCTGTGTATCGATAATACCGACTCATCAGTTTTTTTACTTTGCCTTTTGCAAGTTACCTGATGTGTCGATAGAAATCTTTGCACTTTTCAAATATTCACTTTTCAACCATTCCACCTTTCAACCTCAATTTTAAGTGTTTTCCTTTTTTTTATTTTTGTGAATAAGACATTATCAATACGAATCAATGTCGTTTTGCTTTTTATTCTAAGTAAAAATTACTTAAAGATTGGAAACAATAGAGAACACCAAACAAGATCACAAATAAAAGTAGCTCACAAACATTTTTTTTTTTTGCCAAAAACAAAAATCTTATTTTTCTCAAAAACGGCTTCAACGATTTTTATCAAAAAAAACAGTTCATTAACGAAGGGCAAAGGTACCTACATTTTGGTAATTTTTTTTTGAAACAAATTTTTAGTTTCGGTACCTCATTTTTTTTGGTTTTTGATTATCTGAAAAACGGTTGATTTGATTTTTTTATTTTTTTTTATGCAGACGCTCCTATAAGTCAAGTTTTAGAAAAAAAAACTTTTTTTTTGAATACTCAAAATTTCGAAAACCACTTGAGGGATATTTTCGAAACTTTACACTTAGACATTTTTTTGACATTATCTTGAATATATAAAAAAACTGTAGTAATAAAATAAAACCCAACGGTACTTCCCTTACAAATGTTAAAAAAAAACCCGTTTAGAAAAAAATGTATGTGTCGAAAATGGCTCCAAGATTTTTTATATACACAATTTGTGTGTTCTTAGATTTGTACAGACCACTTTGAAGTATAAAAATATTTTATTTTGCGTTCTTATTAACCGTACTTCCATAGAACCACTTTACATATTTTCGATTTTCTCACTATTGGGTAGACCGATTAAAATTATTTTTTCCCAAAAAGTGTTAATAACTTCATACTCAAATTCTCAAAAAAAAGCTTCTTATAGACCTATGTTCCATCCATGTATTTAGGTACTTATTGCTCCCCTAACCTATAATAGGTACCTAAGTAACTATTCCTTGAATCATCCATCCGACAATTCTTTACAATAAGCATAGAGGTAATCTTACTTACATTGGATTTAAACCTGCATATGATTACTAGACTACCTACCTACTAAACAGCGTCAATGCTTAGCTACATTAAAGTTATTAGCTACAAGAGCAAGTTCGTACGATCCAGTCGTGCATTTTATTTTTTAATTTTCTTATTCTACTAATATTATAAATGTCAAAGTTGGGATGGATGAATGTTTGTTGCTCAATAACTCCAGAACGGCTGAACGGATCAAGATAAAATTTGACACAGAAATAGATTATTATTTTAGGCTGTAATAGGACACAAGCTATTTGGTAAAATATATGGTTCCAGTGGGATAGGTTTGTTTTAATTTTGCATAGAGCTCATTATACTAATAACCAATATAATTTTTCCCAACACGCTTAAAAGCACACGGATTTGCATGAAATTTGATTGGTAGATGGATGGGGTACTAAATTATCACAGGTCATTTTTATACCCGAAGCATTTTTTTCTCGATGATATATAGATGATTTTGGACAATGTACAGTTAGAAAATTCGTTGTGAAGCTTGAAAAATTTCGGATAATCCTACTAATATTATAAGTGTAAAAGTTTGGATGGATATATGGCTTTTATTCAATAACGCCAGAACGACTGATCGGATATAATCTAAATTTGTCGCCAACAGCAAGCGGCTCGCGAACCATATACAAGAAGAACACAGCAAATGCGAGCATGTTCTTCGTTTGTGCCTACATTCAATGACTTAACGGTTTTAATGCAATTTTCTAGATGAATAGATGATTTCATTAGATTCCGGTGGGTCCGTAGCATCGCACTAGTATTTGCTAGTATTCAATAATTACAATGTAATATGGTTGTTTTGATGCATACAACTAATATATCAATTTTAAAAAATGTATTTTGATGCTTGCGCTATTTGATAAGATATTCTATCTTAATATGTTAAGTAATTTCCTTGATAATAATAATCGCGTTGCTTCGCAAACTTTTAATATACGTATTTTTTAATATGAGTACAAGCATATCATATGCTCATTAAGACTGACCGCAATTTGTACTATATTATTACTTAACAAAAAACTGTAGATATACTTATAAATATTGTTGGAAAAAAAGAAAACTTTAATTTATATATATTTTAGACAGACTTTATTGAACGAGTTTCAGATAAGATCTACTGGTTATTTCATATTAAAAGTTAATAAGAAAATGATTAACGTATATGTTTATGTAGTTGAATACGCAATGTGTGGTTTAATATTTCAACAGTCTCTGTCAAACGTATACCACACATAATATATATATATTATTTTATTGTAGCAGAATATTTATACATTATTTTCTTAAACTATATTGCACAATTTACAGAGTTATGGTATAAATCTACCTTACTACTGTCAATACATTTTTTTTTTATTTTAAGTATAAAAGAACAATGAATTAAATATGATTGAAGGAAAAGCTACTCTAAAACCTTCATTAAACAAATATACAAAAAAAAAAATTAATAAAAACTTTGTAGGTATAATATTATATGGTACAGTAAGGAGTAGAAGGGTGGACGGTGCGAATTTTTCAAACCAGGCTTTATCTCCCCAAAAAAGAAGAAAGTAAACACAAAATATGTAAATAAATAAAAGTATGAATAAATAAATTAACAATTATATAAATTATTAACAAATAAATAACTTAACGAATAATAAATAAATAAATTTATAAATAAACAAATTAACAATTAAATAAATTAACACATAAATAAATTAACAAATAGATAAATTAACAATTAAATAAATTAAAAAAATAAATAAATTAACAAATAGATAAATTAATAGATAAATAAATTAATAAATAAATAAACTAAGAAATAAATAAATTAACAATTTAATAAATAAACAAATAATTTACATAAATAATAAATTAACAAATAAAAATAAATAAATTAACAAATAAATAAATAATTAATGAGAAAAAAAAATGTTTTATTAATCACAAAATAAATAATTTATTGAAATTAGTATCACAGAATCAGTCTTATTAAAAAAAAAATGTAAACTATAAAGCTAGGTTTGAAATTAGAACGTTATCAGACATTACACAAGAAGTGACATAATGCTTATTAAGTTTAACAATTCTGGATGTTACCAATTCAATATTTGAAATCTCGTGAAGTTCAGCTGTTGAGAAAGACCATGGGAGGTTAAGCATCATTTTTAAAACTTTGTTTTGAGCTATTTGGAGCCTGCGGATGTGACTCAATGCACAATTCCCCCATGCCGGCGCCCCATAAAACAAAATTGCTTGGAAAACTGCTTTATAAATCAAGAGTTTATTTTTGTTACTTAATTTTGATTTACGATTTATAAAAGGATAGAGCGTTTTAATAGTTATGTTAATCTTCTTAATTACTTCTTGTATTTGCACTCTAAAAGTTATTTTTGTATCTAGGTGTACACCAAGGTATTTAACATTTGAACACCATTCGGTGCTTAAGCCATTAACATGAAGATGGTTGCTAGGCAGGAAACAGGGTTTTCTTTTTCGAGTAAAAAAGATAGCCTGTGTCTTTGAAGCATTTAATTTAATCTTCCAATCGAAAAAATAATCTTGTATAATCTTGTGTCATCGGCGAACATTGCTTTTTCGCAGTTAGTGAGGCATGGAAAGTCGTAGTTGAAAATAATGTATAATGTTGGGCCTAGCACTGATCCTTGAGGTACACCTGCTACAATATCATAAGTACTCGAGTACCAATTATTAATAGAAACTTTGTAATTTCTTTCGGATAAAAAAGATTGAATTATTTTGATCAAGTAGATTGGAAAATTAAGTCTAGAAAGTTTATGTATTAAACCATCATGCCAAACTGTGTCGAATGCCTTCTCAACGTCAAGCAGAACCATTCCTGTACTTTTTCCTCTTCTAAAATTAGCTTTAATATATTTAGATATTCTATCAACTTGATGGACTGTACTATGGTGAGCCCTAAACCCAAATTGTTCGAGTTGTAATCTGTTATTTCTTGTTACTTGAGAAAGAATTCTACTTTTTATTATTTGCTCAAAGCATTTGCTTAAAGAGCTTAACAAACTTATAGGCCTATAATTAGTAGGTATATTAGCACTTTTACCAGGCTTTAAAATTGGGATAATCTTAGCTGTCTTCCATGCATTAGGAAAGTAGCATAATTTAAGACAGCAATTAAAAAGAAGCTTTAAATATTGAATTCCTGATTTTGGCAAATTCTTTAGGTAAATGTTTTTAATGCAATCAAAGCCTGCGGATTTTCCTGTTTTTAGGTCTACAAGAACATTCTTGACGTCTTCAAATGTAACTTCTTCCTGAGTACCATTAGGAGTACTTAGATTAATCATATTGACTGTGTCGCTAACCATAGATTCAACTATGGTATTACAGGGAATACCACTAGTTACCAAGTGGTTATCAAAGAAAGTTTCAGCCAGGACATTAGCTTTGTCACCATTAGAAACTAATATATTGCTTCCTAATTTCAGAGCTGGAATAAGTGTATTTTTCTTTTTAATTATTTTTACCATGTTCCAGAATGGTTTACTTCCTTTGTCTAAGCTTCGAAGTTTCTCGTTCCAAGATCTATTCCTATACGTTGAAATGGATTCTTTTATTAAAGCGTTAAGTGACTTAACTTCATCTTTATAGAAAAGTTCTCTTCTTCTTATCCATTTCCTCCGATTGCCGTTTCGAACTTTTATGAGTTCAAGTATATAAGGAGGTAATGTATTTGAACTATTGTAACGCATTTGTCTTTTAGGAGCTGCTTTTTCAATACTTTTTCGAACAGCATCTGAAAAACAGGAAATACTAAAATCTATTTGTTGTTGATTGACTGCATCAATTAATGATGAGGCATGGAAATTAGTCAACCTGGATCGCATTTCTCTTTTATATGTGTTCCAATTTGTATTTTTAATATCCAAAATTTCATTATTTCTTTGCAATGGTGAGGTAAAAGATCTTATTATTACTGGTAAATGATCTGAGCTTAGGTCGTTTATGACCATAGGTTGGTTGAAAAGAGTAGACATATTGCTCAAATACAAATCCAAAGTTGATGGGTTTGATCTATTATCAGCAGGGTAATAAGTTGGATGGGGAGGATACAAAATTTCAAATGGATGCCTAGAATGAAGATTAGCAAGAATGTTTCCCCATGCGTTTGCTCTTAAGCAACCCCAACTTATAAGTTTCCTCAAATCATTATTTAAATGAAAACGTTTCTCCGCATTAGCTGTACCTCCAGAAAAATAAACAGAGAATATTTTCAAAGCCGAACCATTTTCGAAAGGTATTTTAATTCCTACGTTTTGAATTATTTTAGTTTTTATAATTGGCAATAATTCATGTCGTATTGTTTTTTTCACTAACACGGCAACACCGCCCCCCCTTCTATCATCTCTATCAAGACGGTAGCAATTGTAATCTTGATTAGTTAATTTGTCGTCAAGACTTAACCAAGTTTCAGATACTAAACCTACATCAACATTGTGCTTTTTAAGAAAAGCAAAAAATTCTTTTATTTTACATCGAATGCTTCTAGCATTCCAACATATAATATTCATTGATGTTCTATTAATTATTTATTGCTACTATATAGATACTTAATCGCTAATTGTGCAATTGTGTTGAATTGGTCTGCTTTAGTTTGGCATTTACCCAACAAAGTTATCACCTCCGCAGTAAGCTTGTTGATCTTTTCCATTAAAAACAAATCTGTGGTATCGGTAGCAATGTTGTTGTTTGACCAAGCACCACAATCGGTGGGAATAGAAACAGGGTTAGAAACCGGTTTTACTTGCGTGGGCGCTCTGCGATTAGTTGGCAGAGGTGGGAAGTCAGAAATGTTTGGTACATATTACCGATGTATTTTTTCGACATCTTGAGTTCGATGTTTATTCTTGGAAGAAAGCTTTTCCCTCATATCGAAAAAGCTTTTGCGGCTCATACATGAGAGGTCAGTGGACTTGTGTGTTGCATTGCAGCTTGCACATTTAATATTAGTTGATTTGCACTTACTTGTTTCGTGGTTTTCAGAGCAGATCGCACAGTGGGTCTTAATGTGACAATTTTTTTCTCCGTGCCCGAACATCTGACAATTAAAGCACTGAGTGTATTTTTGCTTTTGACGTCGTGCAAATTCCCACTTAACTTGTGTTCTGAATATAGACCGTATGTTTTTTTTTTAAGATCTACAAGCCTAACTGAACCGCTTTCGAGGAAGACTATATAGAAAACATCAAGAAAATGTTCATGCTGTTTTTTTATTAGTTTAATATTTTCACATTTTAAGCCAAGTGTGTTAAGTTCAGTTTTTAATTTTTCTATTGGCATTTCGTCGAGTCCAAAAAGAACAACTTTAAATGACCTTGCTGTTGGAAGGTCATGTGTAAAAAATTGCCAGTTTTTATTTGTTAATGCAGAACATACACTTTTATGATCTTCACTTCTTTCACAGCTAATTTTTATACCAATAGACATTTTTCTTATGCAATAATTATTACATAATATGTAATCAAGATATACATACCGAACATAATTGAAAGTTTATTGTGTTTACATTCTTGCAAATTTTTGGATAAAATGTCAACGGGCATCTCATCAGCTGGAATATATTCCAATTCCATTTGCCGCTTTTGGAATAACTCCCGAGCGTAGAGAACACGTATGCCAATACATTTTCTTCTGAAGTGTATAAAGTTTCTCAGCAAAGATTTACTTAATCTCGTTTAAAAAACAAAGTTATCTAGTGAAACCATCAGTCACTCAAAAAAAACTATCTTTCCACCTGAAAAATTATTAAAAGTCAAACAAGCCAAGTAAGTTGATCTTTTCTTTATTGATTCTAAATTGTGAATTTACTGTATAAAGGCGCTTAAAAATTAATTGTAACTGTGTAACACACACCGTAACAAACAAATGCATAACACACACCGTAACAAACAAACACATAACTCGATACATCCATACGGCGAGTTCGTTGTAAATAAACAAAAAATAAAAAAAATAACGATACTGCATAAAATTGAATAATTCAAAACAAATAAACATTTTTTTAAATTTTTTCTCAATAACAAAATAGCCGTCGGTAATTTGTCCACAACTGAGCTCTTGTCTCTTATATCTAACTGCATGTCAGGCCGTTTAAATGAAAAACTTAGAGATATTGTGACTAAAACGGACTTAGAGTCAATTAATAGGCAAATCTCGGCACTTCAGAAACACAATCAGCTCTTAGAAGAAAAAAATCAAGCTCTAGAAAAACAAATCGAGCAGCTGTCCAAGGTTCTGCATGAAAAAATTTGTATTATTCATATCCCGGCTAAGCTAGGAGTGAACCCCTTGCAAAGGGCAAGAGATCTGTGCTTAGATTTGCTTGAGACTAACAACTCAGCACTTATTTCTACCGCGCGTCTGCTTCCATCAAACAATGAAAATATCGCGAATATTGTGGTTGAGATAGAGCGAAAGGAATCGACGATTAAAATTCTGCAATCGGCTGGTTCGGGTATATCGGTGCACCGAGATTATCCGGCAGCGGCGAGGGAAAGGCGACGAAATATTACAAAAATCCGAACGCAAATCTATAAAAAAAATCATACAATCAAATCTAAAATCTTGGGAGAAAAAATAATGATCGAAAACTACACGTTTTATTATGACAACGAAGTGCTAAAATGCACGTCACAAGATGGAATGACATTTCTATCGACAGCTCATTGTCAACCAATAATAGCATCATCCAGCACTCTACTACTGCGTGTACTTCGAAATCTAGTACAATCGCCTCAATACCTAGACATGTGCACTCTGTAGCGATAACTTCCCAAAATTGTTTTTAATATTAATGCCGTCAGCCAATTAACCAATTTAAACCAAGTTTATAATTTAAGGATTGAAGCGTACAATATATCAGGTTTAAAAAATAAGTTTCTATTTAATGATTTTTTTGAATTTTTGCTAAGCCAAGATATTTTGTTCCTATTTGAAACATTTGTAGAAGCTATAAATTTACACTGTTTCGTTAACAAATTTCCCATTTTCATTTTACACTGGATTCCTGCAATTCGATTACATACAAGAGGAAGAGCTAGTAGAGGCTCTTTATATGGTATAAGTAAGAAAATTTGTAACACTAATTTTTGCAAATTCGCGAACTACAATGGAAGAACCTTAGTAGAATGCTGCATGAACAATGAGAAACTATTTATCATCCCAATCTACATAAACTTTAACCATTGGACAAAAGATTTTGAAGATTTGTAAAACTTTCTCTTGAACTAAAACCTCAACAATCTAATGCTCATAGGTGATTGCAACACAAGATTAGGCGATGCACAGGTCCTAACCGATGAACAAGAACTCCTTAATACGAACTTTACTACTGAAAGAAACACTCAAGATATAGTAACGGATGCGAAGAGCAAGAAATTTCTTGATATGTGCGTAGAATTTGGTTTAATTCTTTTAAACGGGCGGAGCAAGAGTGAAATTGAAGGGAATTACACGTATATAAGCGTCAACAGCTGTTCGGCTATCGATTTCTGTCTAATAAAAGGAGCGGGGTTAAAATATACAACGGACTCCAAAGTTCAATTACTACAATACTCCGATCACATGCCACTCGCAACCTTTATTAATTCCGACAACAATCCACGATCTGTGAACCAAAATGGAAAGACGCGAAAAGCTCTGTATATAAACAAAACCTCAGCGACGGTTATCGGAACAAGATCTGGCCCCTGAACATTTTGCTGAGGCATGTGTTTCGGCGATCAATAGTGCAGCCCAATCTTTCTAAGGCACTTCAACGAGACATAATAAAGAAGCTTGGTTTGACCAAGATTGTGCATCTGCGAGGAAAAAGTCATTTAAATATCTGAAGCTGGCGAGAAGAATGAACACGAATTTATCCAAACTAGTGTACCAAGAAAGTAATAGGGCGTACAAGGAACTCTGCAAAGAGAAACGAAGGTGTTTCATCCAAGCTGCTATAAATGAACTTTCGCAAGCTAAGGACGCGAAAACTTTCTGGAAGATGCTGAGGACCATCAACGGTTCGAAAAATATAATTGGTTGTCATGTCGATACAAGCATCCTTGCGATAATGAATGCTGATTCCTGTATTACCTTTCACTTTTTTCGCTTCCATTCTTACAAGTAGAATTTTTGAATAGAGATATATCAAGAGAAGAAGTAAAACAAGCTATAACCAAGAGCAAACACAACAAAGCTCCAGGAGAAGACAGGATATCATTCGAATTTTATAAAACGCGACTCCAGGCTTCATCCAGTTCCTGACGGATGGTTTCAATAATATTTTCAGGAAACTTGAGGTGCCGGAAAGCTTCCAAAAGAATGTTATAGTTCCAATATACAAAAAAGGAGATCCGAATGATCCGGAAAACTATAGAGGGACTTCATTCCTCAATACGCTCCTAAAACTTCTAACAAGCATACTTCTGGATCGACTTACGATCTGGGTTGGAACAAACGGATTGTTAAACGAATTTCAGGTGGGTTTCAGGGCAGGCTATTCAATGGTAGACAATATCTTTGTACTAACGAATATTGGAAGATATTATCTTAACAGAGGCCGAAAACTGTATGCATTTTTCATCGATTTCAGGGCGGCCTTCGACTCGGTGGATAGAAGAGCACTTTTTCTGCAACTGAGCAATATTGGTTTATCCTCAAAAATGCTTCGCTTAATCCGAAGTATGTATACAAATAACCAAACGGC
Organism: Philhelius pedissequus; assembly: GCA_910595825.1. Lineage (NCBI taxonomy): Eukaryota > Metazoa > Arthropoda > Insecta > Diptera > Syrphidae > Philhelius > Philhelius pedissequus. The sequence goes on from OU343164.1 coordinate 30,231,186, forward strand.
GGTATGGGACGGTTTTTTGATGTCGGAGTGGTTCAGCACTTCCTCGGGAGTCAAACAAGGGTGTCAGCTAAGTCCGCTTTTCTTCAGCTTGTTTTTGGGCGTTCTTTTACAATCGTTACATGGTGGAATAATTTTTAATGAAGTCCAGATAAAAGGTTTGATGTTTGCAGAGGATATTGTTCTGTTAGCGGACACTTCAAACATGCTTCAGCTCATGATTAATCAGCTCGGTGAGTACTGCAACCAATGGAATCTCCATACTAATCCAACAAAGTTGAAGGTAATGATGTTCCGCAACAACACATGTCGATTCACAAGGGAAGAAAGATGGTTGTTAGGATCTGATGCTCTAGATATTGTCAAACAGTATCGATATCTTGGCATTACGCTCACCCCAAAACTTACTAATACTCTACACCTGCAAGGTAAACTGAAAGAATCAAAAAAAGCTCTGAGTTGCGCTTGGAATAAGGTTTTAAATAGGAAAGATGTTACGAGCAAATCGAAATTCAAACTCTTCGATTCAACTGCAAGAGTTTGAGGATACGAAGAACACGACGAAGTTGAAAAGCTACAAAGACATTTTATAAAGCAACTCTTCAGGCTCCCTACTAATACCTTCAAATATATGCTGTGTGCTGAAACGGGTCTTCGATTGCTGAGTCTTTTCACGTTGAAAATGCACTTCAAGTATGTCATGAAAATTGCTCAACTCCCAGATCATCGCCTACCAAAAGTAGTGCTTCTGCATTTTCTGAGAAGGAAAACTGGTTTTTTGTGAAATGACGAGAATTAAGTGATGAGCTAGAAGTGGAGTTGTCTCTTAGCTGTGAGAATATATTGACATGGGGAGCATCTTTGGAAAAATTCTTCAGAAGCTGGACGAAAAAATTCACGCTGGTTTTTTTGGAACAAGCTGCCAGCTCATCGAGCCGCTTAGTTAACAAGGAACTCAACCACTGTTTATTAGAATGTTACTATTTTCACGACGACTATAGCCAGCATGAAATCAGTATCATATTTAAAACAAGAGGTGAACTGTTGCCTTTGAACTTCAGACCTCATAGGGAAGATCTTCCTACACTTTGCACCATCTGCAACTTACGTGATAAGGAAGATGTCTTTCATCTTATAGGGAAATGCCCAATACTGCAGGAGACTAGAAGGTATTATAATAACCAATCCTTTCTGACGAGGGAAGCAGTCGTTGCGATATTGATCGGAGTAAACTGGAAAATTCTCAGCAAATATGTTATTGAAGCGCTTGCTTATAGAAACCAATTTATGGAAGATTAAATCTTATGCCACAAACCATTCCACTCATCGCCAGAAAGTTATGTAAAAAAAATAAATAAATATAAAAAAATATATATATATTAATTTATGCTTCAAGTCATCGATAGTTGAAATCAACGTCACAATGTCAAAAAGCCATCAAATCTGTTTTGTGTTGCAAATCATCAAAATTGCCCTTCAACACTAACCACAAATGTATATTGAATTTGTCTGCTACTAATCAATAGCTTATATGTTAGTACAATTACAAAAAAGTACTTGAATTTAAATTAAAATTACTATCCACAAACTATGTATTTACCAAATTGTCAATCTGACTGATGGCTTTTGCCATTGCTCTAATGAATTGTAAACAATATTTAAACTGTAAATATATTATGATGATTAAAAAAATTCACTACTACTACTACTACATTTTCTTCTGGCCTGGAACACTGGATTATTTACTAATTGATGAGAGCTTATGTTGTCGCTGCAAATAAGAGTTGGTTCCTCTATAGTGTTATGAAGACCAAGCTCATCCACTAGAGTTCTAAGTTAAACAAACTCCTTACTGCCGAAGACATGGCCATATATTCGGCTTCCGTGCAACTTAGGCCACCGAGTTTTGCGTGCGTGATTCCCAGGCGACCGCCGCTCCAGCAATGTAAAACATTAACCCTGTCATCAGAACCACCAGCCCAATCTGCGTCTGCATAACTAAATAATGGCTAAAACAGATGTGCAGCATGTCTGCACGCATCGCTGCATACAACGCTGCGCCCGAAACGCATGTGCATACTCTTTGACTTATATGATGCATAGTTTTGCCAAATTATGTCCGCATTCAGAAATCGATACATAGCTCTCCGGATAGGTTGGTGTTATTGTAATCGTGTCTAAAACCACAGCTGGTGACATAATAGCTGCTTCCAAAAAAATAAATCTCAAGCTATTCGAAAAACGTCTGTATACTCTTGTATCCCATGAGAAATGTAATAACATATGTACAAAAATCTGCAAATTTAATCTGTCCGGTGTTGCGTGCTCAGGAACTTAAATAGATATTAACCTATCTTAGATAGGCTTTCCTACCGACATCTGAACGCACCCTATGAGAACAGTCATTGTGGTGTAAAAAAATTTAAATTTACTGAAAATGGATATTTATGAATTAAAATAGGAAAAACCAATCCGTAGGCTCATTTTGTCCCTCATGAAGATGACTTATATGATTAAAAAATTTATTTTCCTTAACCAATTCATAGGTTTTCTTCTATTTTTAAAATCATAAAACAAAAAATATTTTTTTAAAGTCAATATGAGTAATGCCAAAGTAAATTTTTTTCAGATTTTTTCTTTGCTGTCTTGGCTGCAATGAAACTTGGCAGCCAATTTAGAAATAGAGACATCGTGCAGCGAGCCCTGCATGCAGCCCTTGGAATGCGTTAACCCTCATAAGAACCTGTGTAATTTATTTTCACTACATGTGAAAAAGCTGCACATCTGCATAGGGCATAACTAACTGAAACTGGGCTGATCACTTCTATTCTTGACTCGGAGTTATTTGACACTTCCTACCAAATCTTCAGACGCGATCGTCTTCTTTTTGCTATAAAAAGCTGTCTTACTTCTTCAACATATCGAATATAAATGTGATTCAAATTGATGGCGACATTTTCTACGTTCTAATAAAGTCATCTAGCTCAAATGAGCTCGCACCGTGCTTGGTCCTTTTAAGTGTAATCAAAACTCCTTTAGTGCGATCAATATAAAAAATATAAAAATGAGATTACAATAATAGATTGTATGTGTCTACTCATATTCTTAGCCAGTTTAATGGAGTGAAGAATCGTTTGGGAAGAACTCCCGATTTAGTTATTTTCTCCGACACAGTATGTGCTGAAACTGCAGTAACAGCTTCTGCTGTTAAACTTATAGAAGGAGAACGATATCATCCTGCATTAGTTATTGCACTTAATTTAAATATGGCCTCTCGAAATGATAATTATTCTTGTGACATACTTGAATTTAACTGTAGTAAGAGTAATTGTGTAAATTTGTTTGATTTATTATGAACTGGACAGGACTGGAAACAATTATTTTTAAATTTAAATACGTTTTTTACCATACGCTCCTTGGCTGTTTTAGTAAAACAATTCTCATAAAAATCCGCATGTCGGTACCACCATGGTTCGATTCGCATCTCAAAAACTTAAAAAATAAAAGCAACAAAGCTTGGATAAAATATAATCAAACAAGATCTGATGATGAATAAAGAACATTCAATATCTTTAAACAATTATTTAATCACTATTCAAACTCTTTATATGAAGAGTATATTTATAAAATGGGAACTGGTCTTAAATCTAATCCAATAATTTCTGGAAGTTTGTCAATCGTATCTAGTGTCCTTTCCTTTCATTCTAGTTCAATTATTTATGATAGCCAGCATTGTTTTGTGAGAAAACGATCTACTGTTACCAGTTTGTTTAATTTTACGCCCTTTTGGGGTGGTCGTGGCGCGATAGTTGTGTGTTCGCCTGTCAACTTCATGGTCACAGGTTCGATCCCTGCCGTAGCCTATGTCTGCTTATTTTTCCATTAAAAACCAATTCTAAAAATAAATGTCACACAATGAGTTGCTGGTTTACTCATTACATGCTGTTTAGGCATAGAACTAACAACATGTGACTGAGTAAAACTAGTACACCGATAAAATATGGCAAAGAATAAAAAAAATGAATGCGAATTATAAGGGACATAGATAAATAAGACCAGGAAATTTCTCCGCATTAGTTCAGCCGCCATCCCTAAAGAAAAAATCTGAGATAACAACCACCTACAGTCTCCGAACATCGCGCCACACATCTTTCCCATCATTCTTTCTCTTCCTTAAACTCACCCTCACGCCCGCGCTGTGTTGAAACATTTAAAGGGTAGTATAATCCCTTGAGCGCGCGTAGATTATAAAAACAAAAAAAAATTAAAATTAGTAAAGCGTTTAACAAGTTGTGTCATAAAACACTAATTTTTAAATTGTTTAGTCAAGGTTTTAACGACAATTTATTAATATTTAACGTTTTGTTTTAAATGTCGACAAATGTAAAGCCATGAGTTTTACCGGCAAGAAAGTACCAACTATTTTTGATTATGTGTGTGATTCTTGTTTTTTTCTGACTTTTGAGTTGTCTAAGATTCGGAACTTACATTGACTGACCATATTTGTAGTTAGAAAAGCAAATAGAGTCCTTGGTTGCATTAAGAGATTTGGCCGCGACTTCCGTGATCACTTTGTTCTCAAACCAAGGGCGTAGGTAGGATTTTAATCAGAGGGGGGGGGGGGGGCAAGCTCATGCGAGAACAATGTATCAATTTATAAAAGCTCTAAACTTACAAATATTAAAACGGCTATGTATTAATATGTCTAGGTCGTATTTCTACTACTTGTTGCTAGAAGAGCTATGATGAGAATGCCAAAATTCTTATTTTTTTTCACTTTTTACTAGACACAAATAATAAATTAATGTTGTTCTGTTTTCATACAATCTCATAATATTATTTTTTAAAAGCCTAAGTTTTCACATAAACAAAGTAGATCTTGATAGATTATCCTTATCATTCACTGCCATCCTGTAATATGCATCACCCTCGATGCCCCAATATGTTTTTGTTTTAATTTACAAAAGAAAACATTTTAAACACAAACATTGATGTTTTATTATAAATTCGATCTAACATCTCCAAATTAAATAAAAATTATGTAATTTTCTTATATACTCGATTGAGTGTGTTAATCACTTGGTGGAAATTTATTTTTGTCAACATTTTTTACTTATAAGAAATTTAAAAAATAAATAAATAAATAAAACACTTGTTTTTCCCACAAATTTGTAAATTTTTTTATTGGCCAATGCATTTCGTCTTATGAGGATATCATCAGGGCACTCTGATATCTGTCCAATATTGGCAGATTTTTCTCAAAAAAATTCTACCAATTTTCTATCAACAATGTAAACATTCAATTTTATGTATACAATTGACTAAACAAAATTTTTCTTTATATCAAACAATGGGACGATTATCTGCCCATTACAATTTGGATGATCTTCTTGCCAACAATATCATCGCTTTCGAAAAAAATGGAAAAAGTGTTTTTTAAAAGAACGAAAATGGACGCAGAAATAAATAAGAAGCTGCTAGTCACCGTTGGTCAATATAGAGAAGAAAAAGTTTAATAAAAAGAAGGTCAAAAATTATTGGATAGTCACTATTCCGCTCTTTAATTTTTAAAACTTTTTTTGTATACTTTATAAATGCTTTTTTTCCACAAATATTTCACTTCTATAATAAAGTTTCATATTCTCTATCATCTGTCAAGAAAATTGTGTTCCATGAGTCTTCCAACCATGTAATCAGACAATTTTTAATTGGGAGACAAAAAAGTCGGCAATGTTCAGCCAATTTTCTACCAATAAAATCAACTAACCTTTTATACGGAAAATTCTCAGTCGATAGAAAATTGGCAATTGTCAGCTTATTGGAAGACCTTTGACTTTCGGTCAATTTTGGAAATTCGACCAATCGTGTATACTTAGCCTTAGTAGCTTAAGCTCTACTGAAATATGCTACCATCCATTATTTGTCTTCAATTGTAATGACAGGTCTTTGAGTAAATTGGTGGTTGACAACGATGATTTAGCTCCTCATATTCTGATGCCTGATGGATTATTTACGATGCTGTCCTTAAAACACAATTAGGTGCATTCTAAAACCTGCCTGTAAATTTACAAGAAATTTTATGTAATTTTTAGTATAAAAGTAGGCAAGTTGCGTATTTATACACACGACAATAGTTTAAAAAAAAATTTAACACATAATGTTGGATATTACAAACATTTGTTGCAAATATTCACCCTCTGTGTACCTTTCAATCGCCAGTGTTCAGTATTAAACTAATAATGTTTAAACATTTCACCCAGAATGTTTATAGTTAAACATATATTGTTTAAATTAAACACCTAATGAAAACTACACATAAAATGTTTGTAATTATACAATCAATGCTTATATTTACTACCAATTGATGTAAGTTACATACTTTATGTGCAAATTTTTAATTCGTTTGTGGGATTGATGATACGATTCAGTATTCATTTCGTTGGCGAACATAGAACGTAATATCTTTTACCCTCAAATAATCGTGTAAAAAAAAGTTTTGTGCTTACAAGCAATTTTTTTGAAGTGGATATCATAAACCTGTCTTTATCTTCTATTCATTGATTAATGTCAATAAAATTTGTTTTTTTTTTCCTAGAATTGAAAGTTTTAATATTTTGTTATATTTTATGATAAACTGTTCTTTTATTTAATTTCGAAATCAGGTTTTTTGATTGTTTAATAAAAGTAAAACGGATTAAAAAAAGCACAGTGTTTTTATTTTATGAAAAAAGAAGTAGGAAGACAATAATTATATAATTATTTAAAATAAGGAATACATGCTGTTAAACTTGACCTCAAATAAGCTTCTTTAGGGATTTTCTTTTGGGGACATTGCTTGTCGAAGTTGGAAATAAATTTGAACAAAAAAGTTTAAATTTACACGTTTTATGCTTATAAACGGTGATTTTTTAAGAGCTTGGTTTTTGAAAATTCAAAAAAACACAGAAACTTGTAAAAAGTGAATGAAATTTTTATTTGGATCGATAAATCAATTTCTGCCATTTACTTCTTAAAAATAATTTCACTTAAATATTGCCCGCGGCTACGCTTCAGGTGGTCCACTCTGAAGGTCCAATTTTGGCAAACTTTTTCACACATTTCGGCCGGAATCTCACCAATGACGCGTTCAATGTTGGATTCCAAGGCAGCAATCGTGTTTGGCTTGTCCCCATAGACAATATAATTAACATAGCCCCACAAAAAATAGTCTAACGGGGTCAAATCACATGATCTTGGGGGCCAATTGACTGCGCCAAAACGTGAGATCAACTGCTCACCAAATTCGCCTCTCAATTGATGCATGGTTTCGCGTGCAGTGTGGCATGTGGCACCGTCCTGTTGGAATCACATGTCGACCGAGTTCAATTCTTGCATTTTCGGCAAAAAAAATCTGTTATCATCGAACGGTACCTTTCTCCATTGACCGTACCCCGGCGGCCTTCATCGTCCTTGAAGAAGTACGGCCCAATGATGCCGCCTGCCCATAAACCGCACCAAACAGTGCATTTTTCGGGATACATTGGTAGCTGCTGAATTTCCTCTGGCTGCTCTTCACTCCAAATACGGCAATTCTGCTTATTCACGTATCCATTTAGCCAAAAATGAGCCTCGTCGCTGAAACGGACGTAGCTTGCGAAACACATTTTTCACAGAGCACGAATTTTGATAATAAATTTCAATAATTTGCAAACGTTGTTCAGGCGTAAGTCTATTCATGATGAAATGGCAAACAATACTGAATCGAAATGTCAAATGTTCGTGGAATTTGTCATGTGTGATCTGTCAAAAATATAAACGTCAAAAACCAAATAGCAAAAAAATCACCCGTTATATAAAAAACTTTTGCTTAAATTCTGTTGAATTTTAAACATAAAACATAAATATAAAAAATATAAATATACACATTTTTAGTTTAAATATTTATTTAACATTACACATAAAAGACTTATTATTTACACATTAAGTATGTAGGATTAATACGTGTGTAAAAATACTGCAATTATGGTATGCAAAAAGGTTCCTGGCTTTATGATAATAAAATTACACGATTTATTTTTAGAGTGTACTTAACTAAGCGATGTCAAATCAATGACCATTTTGCTTTTTAGTTTTTGTTATTTTTTTTTATTTTTATTTGAAGCAAAATGTGTGTATCAAAAATATTTTTTTTTATAAAAACGACATTAATACAATAGTAATACTAATACTCGTATAATTTCATTTCTAGAAATTCTAAGACTTTTGAAAATCCTTATACTCTTAAGACCCTTTATAGAATTTTGATTGAGTATTGTTGCATTATATGGAATCCCTTTACGCAATCAAGTATCCATAGGATTGAAAAGACTCAGAAAGGATTCACAAAATTTGCCTTACGAAAGATTTTTAGAAGTTAAAGTATTCCGTCTTATGAGACCAGGTGTATATTGATTGATTTAAAACCTTTAGTAATGAGAAGAAAACTATATTCGGTACTCTTTACTTTTGATGTTCTTTATTTTAACTGTTCAAATTTGTAAGTAATGTTTTATATATGTACCTTCTCGTAGTTTGCGTCCTAGAGATGGTGATTTTCCATATGTTCCTTTTCACTGTGCAAATTATGCAAAACAGGATCCAATTACTGCTTCTTGTATTGCTTACAATGGATTTGATCGTTTTATTGGTTTTAATAAGAATAGGTTAGATGTTAAGATAGAGTTATTGAAATTGATGTATTTTTTTATTTTAAATGATTTATTTTATTTTTTTTGTTAAATCCTAATATTTAGTATGTAGTCTCTATAAATTAATGTAACTTGAAAGACGAAAATAAATAAATAACAAAAATAAATAAAAAACAGTACAAACAAAGAGGGGCAACTGTCGATCTAAAAAAATATTTTATTTCTAATTCTAATGGACTTTAAGTTTAAAAAGATACTCTTCTTGAAATAAAATGTTTAAATTCAATTCCATAATTTTTTTAATTCAGTTGCGCCCCCTGCCCCCCTGCCTATGCCCTTGTATCAAAATACTTTTTGTTTCATTTGTGAGACCAATTCTTTTAGACCAGTTTTAAGTTTTTGTTTATAAACATTGTTTACGTTGGCATTTAACGAATTAAAATAAATAAACTACAATAAACTAAACCGTCCAGAGGCTTACTCGTCGTTATAAACAGTTTTTAGATCCATTGTGTGCCTTAAATACTTCAGGAAATGCTTTGCAGCTGTCAGGTGTTCCCTATGGGGATCCGTGTTGAACTGTACTAGCTTGCAAACACTATACAGTATATCTGGTGTTGTAGATAATGATAGATATATATATCAAATACCCAATTCACGATTGATAAGACTGCATCCACCTTTAAACATTTATCCCAGCTGGTACATATTTTTAGCTTTAGCTCTGGATCGATTGGAGTGCTACATTTTCTCGATTCCATCGTGTTGCATTTTTTGTAAACGGTCGATAGTAAATTGCTTTTAAGAATTGCTGATTGTTTTGCAGCTGCATTACCCTCAATTTTCATTCCCAAAGAGAAATCAATTTCACTTTTATCTACAACGTCGAACTCTTGTTCGATCTGTCTCTTAACCCACGTAAGAGTTTTGTTGCCAGAGCGGCCTATCAAAATATCATCGAAGTACATTGACAATATGTTAATCTCACCATATTTCTTCAATATATATGCAGTTGTCACTTTACAGCACTGTGAAACCAATTTTCGTTAGCACAGAATGCAATTTCTTATTCCATTCACGACCTACCTTTTTAAGACCAAATAACTCCTTTTTAAGATTGCATACCTAATGTGGAAAATTGGGATCTGCGCAGTCTTCCTGTTGTTGCATAAAAGTATCTTCTCGTAGATCCCCATTTAAATACGCAGCTGTCCATCTGATGAACAATAATATCGTACTCAACAGCTAGGTCTAGAATAATCCGTATAGTTGAGTAACACGTAACTCGTGATAGTCTTTCACTATAATCCACTCCGAGCTTTTGGCTGCAACCTTTGGCCGAAAACCTGGCCTTATACCAATCTACCATTTTTGCCTCGCTTAAGGTTAAAGCCCCATTTCGAATGAATCGCCTGATGGTTCGTAGGTTAATCTACCAATCCCCTTTTATGTTTTGACATAAGGGACTCATGCTCTGACTTCATTGACACCAGCTATTCGATTGCATCTTTCCTTTGGTCGAGTGCTTTTTTAACAGTCACTGGATTTTCGGCTTCAAAATCATCATCGACATGAAAATAAATTTTTTACATATACGACCTGACCTTGAAATTTTTGTAGGTCTAACATTTTCAATTTCTACTTGCCCATTTCCTACTGAACTCGAAGCGCTTGATTACGATCATCAGCAGCATCACCAGCACAGACAGTTCTATACTTTCCCTCTCTAATGTTTTTAACTTTCATTATGGAAATCCAGTGTTCCTTTTTAACTTCTAAAAGTAATTTGATTCTTTGCGGTGTTTATCTTTCCGGGTTTCATTACTAAAATTAGTTAAATCATACGGGCTACGCTTGAATCAAATTATAATATATTTTGGAAATGTGGTACCTGCACAAACATTTCTTCCTTAAGCTGCATACCTTATATTAAAGAACTTGATCGATTCTTTGTTGAGAATAAATCTGAGTTCGATAGTCTTGTTTGACCCCCACGTTGTACACACTCTCAGTCCAGACCAAAGGCTGATGAACCCAAAAACAACATTGAACAATTACCGCTGCTTACCAGAAAAAACATTCCTTCTAATACCTGATGCTTTTACTCGCCTTTGCATAAAACTACCCCCGCTCCATCTCCCGCGCTTAAAAGTGGTAATTACAAGACTCTTATAAGAAATAAAAAACCGATACCCACGTATAAGCAAGGCACGAAGGCATCGGGCAAGTCATACTCTTAATCACTGAGTGATGTTTTGCTAAAACTGCCCTGGCAAAAGCTACGATTTCTGAATGCTTTGTTAAGACCACTGTTGGTATGCTGCCTACTATTCCATCCACTCTGTCTGCTGATACGGACAGAACTGAAGGTGATATTGCGGCTAGCTTCATACCTAGCGCCAGCAAAACTGATTAAAGTCACAAAGTTGGAAATGATGTTGTGTAGTCGAGGATGATGTTCATGGTATGAAGGAGGTTGTTGTTGTTGCAGATGGTGATGCTAAGGTGAAAGAGGTTGTTGTTGCTGGCTTGGATGGTTGCCCAAATTCCCATCAATGTAATTAGGTGTTTTAAGTTAGTGAAAACCGACGCACCCCTATCAAATTTTAAATATGTAAATTTTAAAATTAGTGTCCCATCTAACATGCTTTGGCCTAGATCTGTCCAAATTAAAAAAATCATTCCGCAAAAAAAAACGAAGCGCCACAGGTGAATACCGAAACATCGTATATCCGGTTTCTAATAGTACCTCCTGTTTCCCTTTCTGTGATACCTTCAAAAATAAATAACTTTCTTATATATTACCAAAACGTTGGTGGATGGTGGCCTACGAACTTAAATTAATAATCTTCGTTTCAATACCATATGTTGCCAATACGAAATCCTAACTTTTACTGAAACCACTAATAAATATCATAATTCTGAACTGTTCGATAGTAATAACTATTCGGTCTTCGGCAAGGCCAGATGTCTTGAAAAAACAAATCAAACAAAAGTTGGCGGTGTAATGATTGCTGATAACGCATCAGCTTCTTGCTACGAAATTAATCTTTCTTCGTCATCTTCATCTCTATCATCGAGCTTCGACACTGATCAAATCGCTGTGAGAGTTATAATCAACAATAATTGTGACTTAACTTTTTTCTTGGGGTGGCCGTGGTGCGATAGTTGTGTGTTCGCCTGTCAACCCCATGGTCACAGGTTCGATCCCTGCCGTAATCTATGTCTTCTTATTTTTCATTCACATTAAAAACCAATTCTAAAAATAAATGTCATACAATGAGTTGCTGGTTTCCTCATTACATGCTGTTTAGCCATAGAACTAACAACATGTGATTGAGTAAAACTAGTATACCGATAAAATATGACAGAGAATAAAAAATGAATGCGAATTATAAGGGACATAGATAAATAAGACACGGAAATTTCTCCGCATTAGTTCAGCCGCCATCCCTGGAGATCAAATCTGGGACAACAACCACCTACAGTCTATGAATATTGCGCCACACATCTTTCCTATCATTCTTTCTCTTCCTTAACCTCACCCTCATGCCCGCGCTGTGTTGAAACATTTAAGGGGTATTCATAATCCCTTGAGGGCGTGTAGATTATAAAAAAATATATATATATATATAAAATCCACATAATGATTGTAGTGATATTAATTAATTATTAAACAGTAATCAACATGTAATTATTCTGAGTGATTTCAACTTTGGTAATATAAACTGGGTATGGGATCCTGATGAATCATGTCTATTTGCTTCTAATATTAGCAATGAATGTAAATATGAGTTATCTGATTCTTTTTTGGAACTTAATCTCACTGAAATAAATAATTTTAAAAATAATTTGAATCGTATTCTCGGTCTCATATTTGTCACTAGTGAAATTGTTGGTGATGTTAAAGATTTTAACTATCCTCTTTTTCAGAATAGTATTCACCACCTAGCTTCAAGTGTTAAATTTAGTTTTTATGATTATTTCAAACTTTTAATGGGAAGATTAATCAAATATGATTTCAAAAAATCTAATTTCGAAGGATTGATTAATCATTTAAATTCGGTTTCTTGGAACAATATCGTTTTTAATTATCAGCTCGCGGATGCATATAATTTATTTCTGGGGACAAGTAAGGAAGCTTTAAGCTTATTTGTACCCAAGGTCGTTGTCAATAACAATTCTAAGCCTCAATGATGGAATAAATGTTTCTCAAACTTAAATAATAAAAAGAAATAAGGTGCATAAATTATATAGAAATTCCGTTAATGATATTGCACTCAGGAGTAACTATTTACGTCTTCTGATAGAATTCGATTTCCTACACAAATTCTTGTACAAGGATTATTTTGTCGTACTGAATCTGGCTTAAAACAAAATAGTAAATAATGTTGGTCTTACATTATTAACAAAAAATGCTCAAACGGGATACCTAATTGCATGCAGTATTTATTAACTACACCTGCTAACATAAATACCATATGCAACCTCTGCAATTTTTTTTCAATCGATATACTCCTCTAAATGTGTTCCCCACAATTATTTATCAGTTAGAAGTGATAATTCCATTAATGAAGGCAGCTTAAACTTATGCTGCAAAGATGTTGAATCAGCCTTAAGGGATATCAATGAGGATAGCCAACCGGGGCCTGATGGCATTGCACCAATTTTGTTGAAAAATTGCACTGTTGCTCTTTCAGGGCCATTAACTTTACTGTTCTATGCTTCCCTCGAAAAGAGTCTTTTTCTTGACGATCGGAAAATCTCCTATATTATTCCTATCCACAAATATGCCTCTAAACAAGATGTTTCTAATTACCATCCTATAAGTAAATTGTCTACGATTCCCAAGATTTTTGAGAAAATAGTTTATGAAAAACTAACCTTTATTCTTAAAGAAACTATTTCTCCATTTCAGAATGGATTTATGGCTGGAAGATCCACTACGACAAACATAGTAATTTTTTGTAAACAAGTTACTAGAAACCTTGAAAATGGTTTTCAAACTGATGTTGTATTTACGGACTTTTCGAAGGCTTTCGATAGGGTAAACCACTTTATAGTGTTAAAAAAGATGATATTTATCGGCTTCCATTCTAATATTCTAAAGTGGTTTGCATCCTATCTCATTGGTAGAACACAGTTTATCCGTGTTAATAATTAATTTTCTGAAGTAGTTCATGTAACCTCTGGTGTTCCTCAAGGTAGCCACTTGGGGCCACTTTTGTTCCTGTTGCTAATCAACGACACACCAAAGTTTATCAATAATGCTCTCTGCCTAATGTTTGCTGATAATATCAAAATATTCCGTTGTATTAAATCGTTGGATGATTGTCTTTATCTTCAAAGTGACTTTGTGCGCTTATCTGAATGGTGCGTTGCTAAACAACTTTTTTTGAATGTTTCCAGATGCCAATCTTTATATTTCGCTCGTAGGCTTTTACCAATTAATTTTGATTATGAAATTGATAAAACAAAACTTACGAAGCTTAGGGAAAAGAAAGATATGGGTGTAATATTCCACCCAAACTAAGTTTAACTCCCACATTGATTTTGTGGTTGCTAAAGCTAATATTATCCTAGGATTTGTGATTCGGTTCGCAACTCTAAGGAGTGTAAGGACACATTTACCCTTCGGTCATTATTCTATGCTTATACGAGGTCTTCCCTTGAATTCTGCTCAGTAATTTGGAATCTTTTTATAAAACTCACTGTTTAAGGATAGAAAGGATTCAGAGCAAATTCTCGCGAATTGTAGCTTACAGACTTAATTGGAAGATTCCAATACCTCGTTATGAAACCAGATGTAAACTGCGTGGACTAAGACCACTTGATATTCGCCTTCGGTATTTTGCAGTGGTTCTTATACGCGAAATTATCACTTCTCATATAAATTGTCCTTAGTTGATATATTTTTGTGACCTTTAGTCCAAAATGCGTTTGGCCCAGGTACTACAGCTGGGCTCATCAGTTAGATGCTGTAGTGCCTTTCTAAGACGCATTATTTTTTGATCCATGTTTACCGACTTTAATAAAACTTGCAGCGATTACTCACTGTAAAATATATTTTTCTAGGGGAATTTGGTTAGATTCATACACCTAGATGTATGTTTTGCCCGTTGTCTGGCCAGTGACTTAATTGAATTAAACGCAATCAATATGTTTATATTATTTTTGTTTTTGGTTTAGTGGACTGTGTGGATTTAAAGCCAATTGAATGTTTAGTGACCTTTAGTCCAAAATGCGTTTCGCCCAGGTACTACAGCTGGGCTCATCAGTTAGATGCTGTAGTGCCTTCAATTGGCTTTAGATACACACAGTCCACTAAAACAAAAACAAAAATAATATAAACATATTGTTTGCGTTTTCTTCAATTAATTAACTTAGTTGATATATGTATATACACCGTATAGGTAAACGCGACCCTGTATTATTTTTTCATGAATCTTATCATCAAGTAAACTATGGCTTCAATGAGCCTCTTACTCGATGCATTAGAGAAGCAAATATCATTTGTTATCATGTTGACTTCTTTTCCTACCAAAGTCGTGAATCTTTAAAAAAATATTTATTATATTTATTACTTAACTCCTACACTGGTGGCTTAGGTTATATTCTTATATATATGTGTTCCGGTCACTGCAGGCTTCGCAGCAATACTTTAGGTCCTCCTGGAGCATAGGCCAGCAACAGATTCCATCCATCTATCTCGGTTCACGGCATGGTGCCTTATCTGTGCCCACGAATGAAAGTTAAGGGACTGAGCTTCATTAAGGACAGTTGACCTCCATGTTGTTCTTGGTCTACCAACTCTCCTTGCACCCTGAGGATTTCATCCGAAGAACAGATTTGCTTTGATCTCATTTGTATTCCTCAGAATATGGCCAATCCATTGCCATTTTCGTTGTCTGATGTCAAGATCCACTCTTCTTTGATGAATCCAATTCCACAGCTCAACATTTCTTATGATTTGTGGCCATCGGATCTTGAGAATGTATCGCAAACAGCGATTGATAAAAGCCTGTAGTCTGCTTGAGATTTCGGCGGAGCATTTTCAGGTTTCAAAGGAGTACAGGAGGATGGATTTCACGTTGGCTTCTAAGAGTTTTAGCTTTGTGCGTAACGTTATTGTGCTGGAGTTCCATACGGGAGAAAGAATTGCAAAAGCACTAAGAGATTTGTTTGCCCTGCTGACAATATCAGTTTCCTGTCTCAGAATAATCTCCTGTTGAGAGTTGCAACCAGTCTGCAACATTCTTGTCTTTTTGGCGTTGATATTTAAACCAGCCATCCCCGTCCGCTTGCAGCAGTTAGCACATTTGGTCCAAGCCGCCCATACTGTTTGACATGAAACATATATCGTCAGCGTAGTCCAAATAACTAAGCTTTTCTAATGGACTCCATTGGATGCCATTTCTCTCGTTTTTACCAACTGTGGCAGTCAGTACATCATGGACTGACAATAGGAACAAAATTGGTGAAAACACATCTCCTTGTCTTACTCCTTGGCGCACCTCGAATTAATAGGAAAGCTGTCCATTGTGCAGCACGCAGCACCTTCCATTATTGTAAGACTCCTTAATGATAAGTGATCGCCAAATGCATTCACGATTTACCCTGTCGAATAATTTGTTTAGGTCCTCGGACCTGTTATGTCCGTCAGGTTCCCCTTGCGAAGTATAGGGCCTCCACTACTCCTATGCGCTATCGTGTACGGTTTCTGGAGATGTACTTCAGCTCTCTCCAACTCTTCCCCAGTTGTGCAGATTCCTCTTCGGCCGTCCTTCGCCAAGTACTTCAAGGTCGACCCACACGTCTACCTCGCTGCGTGAGGTCATTGCATTGCATCGCCTGACCCGCAATGCACTCTTGACCTTTTCAAAGCGTATGTCCAACCCACTGCCACCTTCGTTTTCGTATTATAAAGTCGATGGGTTCCTGACTTGTCCTCGCATGAAGTTCATCATTGGAGATATTGTTTGGCCAGAAAATCCTCAAGATATTTCGCAGACATCTATTCACGAAAGTTTGCAGCTTTCTTGTGACAGCGGGTATTACTCTCCAAGTGCTGCACTCATACAGAAGCACGGACTCAACATTGGAGTGGAACAGTCGCAGCTTGTTCTTAAGGCTTATATTTTGGACAGCATTCCGAATGCAGCCTTTACTTTCCCCATTCGACTTGTTATATCTCGTTCGGTCCCGCCATCAGTAGAGACAATACTCCCAAGATATTGAAAACTCTCTCGGTTGCCTAGAAATATCTAGTTGGGTAGATGCTGAAGTTCCAAGGCTGATCCTTTTTGTTTTTGCGGTATTGAACTTAAGCCTGACGGTTTCGGATTCTCTCTCCATTATTGTCATTTGATGGAGATCCATGATCCTATGAGAGAGTAAGCATACGTCGTCTGCGTATTTCAGATGTTTGAGGAATGATTGGAGATTCCACTGAATTCCTCCATTTGCAGTCAACAGAGCTGCATATAGCATATCACTTATCACCAACAGAAACAGTTCACAATCATTCCCAATTCACAATAATTCCCTTATTCCATTCCTCAGGAAAACTCTCTGTTTCCCAAGCTCTCTCAATGAGTGAGTGCAGGAGCTCACACGATGTTGTTGGCGCTGCTTGTAAGAGCTCTACGGGAAAACCGTTCAGTCCAACCGCTTTGTTGTTCTTCAGTGCTCTGATTGCGGTTAAGATTTCTAGCCTACTGGTGGGTATTCGGGAATTCATTACTACGGACAGGTCATTACGTGTTGGGATACCTTCACTGTTGAAAACGCGATTTAGAACAACAGAAAAGTGCTCCTTCCACCTTCTGAGCTGGTCCTCGTCCGAAACCAGCAGTGACCCGTCTATGTTTTTTACGAGGTGTGGTTTAGAGCTTCGGACATCTGTAAGATCTTTAGTAATCCCATAGACGGTCCTACTGTCACGCCTGATTGCGGCATCTTCTGCTTCTGTTGCCAATGCGTTAGCATAGTTACGCTTATCACGTCGCACGCTACGGTTAACTTCTCTCATCTTCATGCGATACGCAGACTCTAGCTCGTTTCTCCCTGCTGCTAGATTAGCTGCAATGCGAGCTTTGAGCTGTTTCCTTTCTTCGATCCTAGTCCAAGTTCCTACGGTTAGCCAGGGACTGCTTCCTCTTTGCGACCGACCGACTATACTTTTAGCACCGGATATAAAAACATTTTTCACAACACACCAATAATTTTCGATACTGGTGGGTTCCGTGCTACTGATTGCTCTCAATCCTTGTGAAAATTAATTCCCAGTTTTTCGCGGACGGTGGGATCCTTAAGTTTATCAGTATTGAACTTGGGCATTCGTATGTTTCCTTGGGTTCTTCGAACTGCAGCTTTGCGAAATCTTACGGTAGCAACGATCGAATAGGGGTCCCGGGCCATTCCCATGCATGCACCTCTTCTGTTTCGAACGTTCTTCAAGCTGCTTCTAAATATCCGAATGATCGCGAAGTGGTCAATTTGGTTGGAAGTTGCTTTCATGAATTCTTTTTCTAATTGTAGGAATCTGGCATTTTGAGGACCTTCACTCTCGCTGTCAAGAAGCGTCTTCAAATTCCAGAAACCAATATTTGTCCGGGTACAATAGCCAAAAGTCGTCTACGTGTTATCTTCCTTATCCGAGACGTAGTGCCGGTTTCGTTAGCGGAATTGATTTCAGTTACGAAGAATGCTAACCTCCGTAACCTATCCTAGAGAGCCCTTCGCACTTGTAATTTTAGCCTATTTACGTATATAGGGATACGCAAATAGTTACCCAGGGACCACCACAAGGAGGTAAGACAAGCACTTCACCGTGACTGATTGTTGCGCTAATGGCCCAGACCAGGTTCTGAGCAATCAATAATTTCCCGTTCAGGCACGATGCAGGCCCCCAAAATGCCTTTCAAAATCGACGAACATGTGATACGGAGGTGATTGGTATTCAGCTGATCGTTCAAGAATGATCCGCAGGGTGTTAATATGGTCGACACAAGATCGGCCACTGCGAAATGCAGCTTGATGTCTCTCCAGTGTTGACTCTATTCTTTCTCTTATCCGCCCGAGAACAGTAGTTGCCATTAATTTTGAGAACACATACAGGACGTTTATACCACGCCAATTATTGCTATCTTAACAATTACACCATCCTCCCAGTCTTTGGGGTAAGTAACGTTCTCCCAAACATCCTGAATTTGTGGTGGACGCTACCAGCATCAGCTCTACAAACACTCCGAACATCGCGAAGTGATTTCCTCCAACGTTGTTCAACTATGAAGTGGTCAATTTGGTTGTTTGTTCGACCACGAAGAAATCCATGTGACTTTGTGACAAGTCCTGTGCGGAAATAAGGACCCAACAACTATAACCTGACGAACGTTGCAGAAGTCGCCGAGCATATCACCATTTTCGTTTCCTTGACCTAAGCAATGTTTACCAAAAACGCGTTCAAGACCAACGATGTCCGGGCCAACTTCGGCATTAAAGTTACCCATGATGATGATGATGATAATGATGTCACCATTAGGAACGCTACTGTACACCGAGTTTAAATGAGTGTAGAATGAATTTTTGTCGTCGTATTCGGCATTATTTGTAGGTGCATAACATTGAATAATGGTAATCTTTCGAACTTTGGAGCTAAATCATGCCGTCATAAGGCTTCCCGAAACTGAATTCCATGATATAAGACTTTTGGTGAAAACACATCTCCTTGTCTTACTCCTTGACGCACCTCGAATTAATCGGAAAGCTGTCCATTGTACAGTACGCAGCAACTTGCATTATTGTAAGACTCCTTAATGATAAGTGACCGCCAAATGCATTCACGATTTACCCTGTCGAATAATTTGTTTAGGTCCTCGGACCTGTTATGTCCGTCAGGTTCCCTTTGCGGAGTATAGGGCCTCCACTACTCCTACGCGCTATCGTGTATGGTTTCTGGAGATGTACTTCAGCTCTCTCCAACTCTTCCCCAGTTGTGCAGATTCCTCTTCTACCGTCCTTCGCCAAGTACTTCAAGGTCGACCCATACGTCTACCTCGCTGCGTGAGGGCATTGCATTGCATCGCGTCAACCGCAATGCACTCTTGACCTTTTCGAAGCGTATGTCCAACCCACTGCCACCTTCGTTTTCGTATTATAAAGTCGATGGGTTCCTGACCTGTCCTCGCATGAAGTTCATCATTGGAGATATTGTTTGGCCAGAAAATCCTCAAGATATTTCGCAGACATCTATTCACGAACGTTTGCAGCTTTCTTGTGACAGCGGGTATTACTTTCCAAGTGCTGCACTCATACAGAAGCACGGACTCAACGTTGGAGTGGAACAGTCGTAGCTTCTTCTTAGGGCTTATATTTTGGACAGAATTCCGAATACAGCCTTTACTTTCGCCATTCGACTTGTTATATCTCGTTCGGTCCCGCCATCAGTAGAGACAATACTCCCAGAATATTGAAAACTCTCTACCATCTCTATCGGTTGCCCAGAAATATCTATTTGGGTAGATGATGAAGTTCCAAGGCTGATCCTTTTTGTTTTTGCGGTATTGATCTTAAGCCTGACGGTTTCGGATTCTCTCTCCATTATTGTCATTTGATGGAGATCCATGATCCTATGAGAGAGTAAGCATACGTCGTCTGCGTATTTCAGATGTTTGAGGAATGAATGGAGATTCCACTGAATTCCTCCATTTGCAGTCAACAGAGCTGCATATAGCATATCACTTATCACCAACAGAAACAGTTCACAATCATTCCCAATTCACAATAATTCCCTTATTCCATTCCTCAGGAAAACTCTCTGTTTCCCAAGCTCTCTCAATGAGTGAGTGCAGGAGCTCACACGATGTTGTTGGCGCTGCTTGTAAGTGCTCTACGGGAAAACCGTTAAGTCCAACCGCTTTGTTGTTCTTCAGTGCTCTGATTGCGGTTAAGATTTCTTGCCTACTGGGGGATACGGTGGGTATTCGGGAATTCATTACTACGGACAGGTCATTACGTGTTGGGATACCTTCACTGTTGAAAACGCGATTTAGAACAACAGAAAAGTGCTCCTTCCACCTTCTGAGCTGGTCCTCGTCCGAAACCAGCAGTGACCCGTCTATGTTTTTTACGAGGTGTGGTTTAGAGCTTCGGACATCTGTAAGATCTTTAGTAATCCCATAGACGGTCCTACTGTCACACCTGATTGCGGCATCTTCTGCTTCTGTTGCCAATGCGTTAGCATAGTTACGCTTATCACGTCGCACGCTACGGTTAACTTCTCTCATCTTCATGCGATACGCAGACTCTAGCTCGTTTCTCCCTGCTGCTAGATTAGCTGCAATGCGAGCTTTGAGCTGTTTCCTTTCTTCGATCCTAGTCCAAGTTCCTACGGTTAGCCAGGGACTGCTTCCTCTTTGCGACCGACCGACTATACTTTTAGCACCGGATATAAAAACATTTTTCACAACACACCAATAATTTTCGATACTGGTGGGTTCCGTGCTACTGATTGCTCTCAATCCTTGTGAAAATTGGTTCCCAGTTTTTCGCGGACGGTGGGATCCTTAAGTTTATCAGTATTGAACTTGGGCATTCGTATGTTTCCTTGGGTTCTTCGAACTGCAGCTTTGCGAAATCTTACGGTAGCAACGATCGAATAGGGGTCCCGGGCCATTCCCATGCATGCACCTCTTCTGTTTCGAACGTTCTTCAAGCTGCTTCTAAATATCCGAATGATCGCGAAGTGGTCAATTTGGTTGGAAGTTGCTTTCATGAATTCTTTTTCTAATTGTAGGAATCTGGCATTTTGAGGACCTTCACTCTCGCTGTCAAGAAGCGTCTTCACATTCCAGAAACCAATATTTGTCCGGGTACAATAGCCAAAAGTCGTCTACGTATTATCTTCCTTATCCGAGACGTAGTGCCGGTTTCGTTAGCGGAATTGATTTCAGTTACGAAGAATGCTAACCTCCGTAACCTATCCTAGAGAGCCCTTCGCACTTGTAATTTTAGCCTATTTACGTATATAGGGATACGCAAATAGTTACCCAGGGACCACCACAAGGAGGTAAGACAAGCACTTCACCATGACTGATTGTTGCGCTAATGGCCCAGACCAGGTTCTGAGCAATCAATAATTTCCCGTTCAGGCACGATGCAGGTCCCCAAAATGCCTTTCAAAATCGACGAACATGTGATATGGAGGTGACTGATATTCAGCTGATCGTTCAAGAATGATCCGCAGGATGTTAATATGGTCGACACGAGATCCGCCACTGCGAAATCCAGCTTGATGTCTCTCCAGTGTTGACTCTATTCTTTCTCTTATTCGCCCGAAAACAGTAGTTGCCATTAATTTTGCGAACACAGACAGTACGGTTATACCACGCCAATTATTGCAATTTTTAAGATCGCCTTTTTTGCTATCTTAACAATTACACCATCCTCCCAGTCTTTGGGGTAAGTAACGTTCTCCCAAACATCCTGAATTTGTGGAACCAAAATTGCTGCCGCTGTTTCAGGATAAACCTTCAAGAATTCGGCTGGCACATACCAGTCCAGCTGCCTTGTTTGTTTTGAGGAGAAGAATCGCATGCTTAACTTCTGCTCTGCTTGGTGGGCCGGTGTCAATGCCCATAGAAGATCTACGCATGATGACCATTTTCGGATCATCATTAACATTCTGGTCGTCGTTGAGCAGTACACAGAAGTGATCCATCCACCTTTTAAACTGATCTTCCTATGTCACCAAGAGATTGCCGTTTATGTCTAACACAGGGCGGGATATGGTGTAACGTTGCCCAATGATTTTCTTGGTGATTCTGTACGGCGCTCTTGCATCCCCTCTCCCTGCAGCATGTTCCGCATTTTCCGCAAGCTTGTTCAACATTGCTTTTTTTTGCGTCTCACACAGCGGTGCACCATTTTATGAGTTGCTCTATACTCATTCTGCAGATTAATTTTCCGATGCGCAAAATTTTCGGCAATAATTCTCGCTTTCAATGATCGCCGGTGTGTGATTTTGTCCCAGGTGTCTTGGGATATCCAGGAATCTATAGATCGTATCTGCGTCGGAACAGTTGCAGGGCCAATTTCCATGAAAATATTCTTCACTTGATCCCATTTTTCGTCAATAGAAATTATCGTTCACAACATATTCGACGCTCCTTCCATGAGTTTATCAATGTAGTTGCGACAAATGTTAGTATCAGATAAAGCGCTTGTTTGAAATCTTGGTCTCCTTGCCGTTACCTCTGAGTGTCTCTGAAAAGCCGGTGTTCGAAGCTGCAGCGTTGCTAATACTGAGGGGTGGTCGCTACCAGCATCAGCTCTACAAACACTACGAACATCGCGAAGTGATTTCCTTCAACGTTGTTCAACTATGAAGTGGTCAATTTGGTTGTATGTTCGACCACGAAGAAATCCATGTGACTTTGTGACAAATCCTGTGCGGAAATAAGGATCCAACAACTATAACCTGACGAGCGTTGCAGAATTCGACGAGCATATCACCATTTTCGTTTCCTTGACCTAAGCAATTTTTACCAACAACGCGTTCAAGACCAATGATGTCCGGGCCAACTTCGGCATTAAAGTCACCCATGATGATGATGATGATAATGATGTCACCATTAGGAAGGCTACTGTACACCGAGTTTAAATGAGTGTAGAATGAATTTTTGTCGTCGTATTCGGCATTATTTGTAGGATAACATTGAATAATGGTAATCTTTCGAACTTTGGAGCTAAATCATTCCGTCATAAGGCTTCCCGAAACTGGATTCCATGATATATGACTTTTGCTAGGTTCCTTAGTGGGCATAATACCCACACCATTCAATCTTGGACCTTTCACGTTCTCGTCAGTCCTTAGTCAGCACTATATTCAGCTTTCCCTCTCCACTTAGTTTCAGTCAGACCAAAAATACGGATATTAAA
The DNA here is from genome assembly GCA_910595825.1 of Philhelius pedissequus. Taxonomy (NCBI): domain Eukaryota; kingdom Metazoa; phylum Arthropoda; class Insecta; order Diptera; family Syrphidae; genus Philhelius; species Philhelius pedissequus. Next base: position 30,254,789 of record OU343164.1, read on the forward strand.
TATAAGCATTTAACGTTCAATTTGCTCGTACATTCCCGTCCCGTACAAAGAACGAACGTTCCACGCTCCAATATTTGTACGTGTTTTGTAGCCAAAAGTACCTTTCCTCGCACCAGAAATATTACTGCAATCTGTTGCTAATTCATTAATATTTATAGTGTCGCAATTTCCGCTAATCATATGCGTATCTTGAATGGTATAACCTTCAGCCACTGCAATGCTCTCACTAGGAGGCCTACCCACGGTCTGTAACTTCGGGCAATTAGCGGGAAATTAATGAGATACCGACTCCCGCAGTACCGAATTACGCTATTTCTAGAGTCTTTCCACCTAAGTGGAGAATACACTACCAGTGTCTCTTTGGCGAATGGCTACCCAGGAAAGATAATCCTGCACTGTTTTATTGTGCTGCCTCAACTAGGAATAAGGAGACCTAAATGAAACCTATTCCTTACCATCGGGTTAATGGATCATCGTATTTTCACTAATTATATATGGTTCGCCATGTATTTTGGCTTAGTATACAACTGCTCACCCAATGCGGTTATCTTCAAGTCTCTGATATTTCTACGTTTTTGATATGTTAAACATCCATACAATATCTCATGCACACTTTACTTACACAATCATACGGTTGTACCCCCGCATGATTCCAGAGAGAGCGTCTACTCAAGTAGACCTCTTACCCTTATTATACCTTATTGTCTAGTTTGAGTAGCCGCCCTCTACTCCCAACGCCACTAGCAATCACTCGTCTGTTGCAACATGACTTCGAGACTTTCAATAACCTCAATGCCCATCAGTTCAACGTTTCATTTGTACCATCGTACACATCTTACCTCCGTAATCTCAAGCCTACGTGGTACACATTTGCTACGGTTAACCTTCGTTCCATCCGCCGCTCCAAGTTACACCTAAAGCGTAAAGCCTGTTAGATTAGCCGGAAGGGTTCAGCTGAAGATTACTGAGGAACTTAGGCCACATCCCCGACAGTTTCTACTGGATTCCACGAGGAGGAACTAGGCATGTCCAAAGGGCCAAAAATTTGTTCCCCAGTTCAACTTCGATGGAAGGTTAAGGCCTATCCATCATACCTTGCTAAGGGCGAGGCCTATCTACCACCTCTACCATCCAAGGCTCATTAAACAGAGTCCTTGGAATTTTTAATGTTCCCGCATAATGGGGGTTACCACAGCCATCACGATGCTCCGAATAGGGGGCCTGCCTCTCAGCCAGGCCGGCGTCAAGACGTGTTCTAGGGCCAGAAAATCGAACATAAGCCGGGGGCTCCTGTCTCCCGTGGTACCAGAATATAGCTTCCGGTGGAGCTTCGTAACCGTTAAGGTCACTTCCGGATGAGTCCTTTGAAACTCGAGGCCCGACAACCTCCGATATGTGCACCCATCTACCGAGGCAGTGGGCAATGGTCGAGAGTACATACCTACCTGCCTAACCCTCATAAGCCCAACGAAGACTACCTGAACAACTCACGAAATTGGGCATAGGCATACACTACCTACGTGGTTCTACACCCACAACAGACAGTCACTCCCAGAAGGAGAGCATGAGCACATAACACATACGCTGATCCCTGCCCTGGAAAGAACATAACTCGCAGCTGACCCAAGACTCACAATAAATCTAAGCCATCCGCCAAGATTCCGTGTGAACAAGAAGTCGAGTCCGGCTACGAACCAGTCCAATGAGTGAACCCCTGGCAACACAGCGATGTCTACAACGAGGACTAACAGGATGCTATAATTGCCGCCGGACCGGAAGACACGGTCAGCAAAGATGGCTAGATTATCAGCCATCACCCTCGAATGAAGAATCCGGCTGAAATCCCAAGCGATACCCTTTCAAACCACACCCACCGCAGAGAGATCTTTTTGTTCAAGAGGAGAGAAGGGTGGTGAAAGGAAGCGTGTCGTTTAAACCGCAAGTCGGCTGGCTGAAGCGCGTTTCCCCCTTTGAAATATGCAACGCTGAAGGCACAGAAAGTTGCGACCACCTACAGGATGCTCTTTAGGTAGGGATCGGAAGAGGTGTCTCTTCGTAAGGGTATGACCGGGTTCGGGAGTAACCAAAAAAATATCAAGTAAAACATAACTGCTTCCGGCCGGCGCAATTCTGACTCTTATATAACTGTATAAATAATTTTCAACCTTTCTTTTTTTTGCTTTGCTTTCTTGTTTTGTTTATTATTCAACGTAACGATTTTGATTTCGACTATAACATTACAAACATATTGCTAGTTTTTTAGCAACGTTAAAATAGATCAAAATTGAAAATGTATTTTAAACGTCCTTAATGTTCTTTTCTTATATTGATTAAAGTGTTTAGATGTTTTGTGAGCCATGCCAATTTGGAGTTTTAATGGATTCATGAGAGTCCGAAAGTGATATTTTAGGGGTTTAAATGTTATGTGATGGCTGAGGTAAGAGCGTAAGGGAAGCAGACGATGTATCCGCCCACAGATTCCAGGAGTGGCGAGGGCACGGCCCATCGGTATACTACCGACGGATATGACATCCACGGTGGCGACCAGGCAAAAGGGATCGGTGAGATTTTGTTTTGACATAATGTTTTTTTTGTAGCGAGGTGAGGTTTAGTGGGAGGGCAAGATCCCCCCTACATCCGGCGAGCTAAGCCGCGCGGCGCCAGTATGCCATCGCCCTATCCGCTAAGCATTCAAACCCGTCCTGTCCTCTCTCGACCCAATTTTCGATATTTTCGTTTCTGGTCCCGTTCCCTTCGATTTCAAGTTCTATCCAGTTCCAATTCAAATCCGTTACAAAATAAACCTTTTTTCATTTTATTTTAATTTATTTCCTGAATATAACATATATTTGTATTTTAAGATAAATCTTATAAAAAAATCAGTTTCTTACTTACTTACTTAAGGTGGCGCTACAGTCTGAGGTGGACCATTGCCTCAGCCAACAAGCTTCTTCCAGTCGGCTTTCTAACTATCTGGCTCCAGTTTCGCGCTCCAAGTTGGTTGAGATCCTCTTCCACTTGCGTGCGCCACCTCTTACACTGTCCACCTCTACTGCGCTGTCCCACGGGGCAGGATTCAAAGACTTTCCGGGCCGGAGCATTGGTGTCCATTCGCACTAGGTGACCCAGCCATCTCAATGCCAACGCTTTTCAATTTTGTGACTAGGTCGGTGTCGCTGTACAGCCCGTATAGTTCGTTGTTGTATCGTCTTCTCCATTCCCATATCGATCGTTACCGCATTAGATGTGTTTTCTACAAGGACTGAACCCATAACAGCAAGTCTGAATGAGTATTTAGACCTCTCATTTTCAATGATACCTTTTGTTGACAATGGCGAGAAAAATATTGAAAAAGTTGAGTTATACCATTATTTTCCAACATATTTACGTTAAAATCCCCCCCAATTATTAAACTACTATACACAGTACTTAATCTTGTCATCGTATCTTCAAACTCTTTTATAATATCTTCCCTGAATTTGCACGGCGGGCAATACACCGTCACCAACAAACACTTTTCAATTTCATTTTTAACTTCAATACACCTAAATTCGATAGGAGACAGTGAAAACGAATAGACATGTTTAGCCAATAAGTTGTCTCTGACATGTAAACATACACCACTACCAACCCTATCCCTTCGATCGTTACGAAACAAGGAAAAGCCTATAATAGAAACAAGTTTTGTTGATACATAAGGATTGAGCCAGGGTTCTGAAACCATTACAACATCAATATCGGAAGTACCTATCATTTCGTGCAAAACTGTGTACTTTGATCTCAAGCTTCCAACATTCAGATGACAAACATTTAACCCGTTATAAAACCTACACATATTATTAAGAACACATCAGGGGTATTCACGATCTGATGTATCTGGTCTTGTATCATTGTAAAAGTGTAAAAGTGTAGCATTCTTGTGCACTACTACAACAAAATATACTGAATGTCAAAGTCTTAGACTTTTGCACTTATACAATACCCGAACACTATTGTAACAGAAAAATACAAGAGTGTACGATTTTTTAACACAAACTAATCCTTCTTCAGAACAAATGTGAAACAGATTTCGACATTTGCTTCAGTGTTGCGACAGATTAGTAAAGATGTGTTCACAGTTTGTTGTAAAAAATAAAATTTTACAATTTTACAATACTTGGTACACCAGATCGTGAATACCCCTATCTTATTGTGGCAGGCTCTATAGCGCAAGCTATCTCGATAAAACGTCCCAAGGTTCTAGAAAAAAGCCCACCAAACACACATCAGAACAACTAGGCAATAAAAGAAAAGGGTAATAAGAGCAATGAAGGAAAACATGGCTATTATGATAAATATATAAATAAATAATAATTAATTAATTCATTATATTACCTATCAACTATCAAATATAAGTGTAAATACCTATAATTAACCATTTTTTTCCCACCAATATATGGCTCTTAATTCCATAGTTTGTGATTCATGTCGCGACAGGTTTCGACACGTTTTTCTCGTAAAACAATCATTATTGTTTGAAGGAAAATAATGTACACACTGCTATTTATTATATCTGAACATTCATTTTTTACCTCTTTACAACAAATTTTAGAGCTACCTACCGTCAATATAACAAACCTCATTTCAACAAATTACTTGATATAACGGATATTTACTTGCTCCATTCCGATTTGTTATATCTAGGTTGTTGGACCGTATTTAAAAAAAAACATGTTATTTTTATTTTTTTTCCAAATTGTAAAAAAATATCATAATTAATACTTACTTTTATACTGCACAGTAATTCTTGAATCGACAATTTTAAACAATTTAATCAAAATACAAACAATGCACATTTAACTTACGGAATCGGAGAATTCAAATTTACTTATACACACATATAAACTGCAATGAACACTTTATATACTTACGTCATACTTATCTACAGCAATCGATATATGTATAGCTTGAACCAATTCAAATGTTCAAAATGAGCACTGAAGCAGTATTTTGAACAAAATAGTAGCATCTTTCCAGAATTGTAAAAGTTTCCAAATGAGAGTGTGTGAAATAAATGTTTGTTTCAAAACTTAATATTTCAGCAAAAACAATCATATGTATTGTCTAAAAATGTATGTGTGCTTTAAACAAAATAATATAAATTAAATAAATCACACTAAAAACATAAAAGTTAAAAAAGTAGACAATTCTTTTATATACAAAAACCATTCCGTAACAAGTCAGCAGTGAAAAGTAGTGAGATTTAAAAGTACGCCAAGTTCTAAGTTTATTAATGTCAAACATCAAATATTTTAACTAGAGTAATATGGAAGAACCTAAAAATTATCAGAGAAATCTGGTATTTTACATTCCCTTTAATTTCTAGCCTTACCGTTCTACCAAATTTCATCATTCTACGGCAATCAGAAGTGCCCATCATAATTGATATCAATTCTATTCAACGCCCCTAAATGTAAATCCCAAATTGTAAAATGTTGCTTTTGCTTGCGCTTTGAGCCCTACCCCTGTATCAAATTTAATCATTCTATGACGGTCAGAAGTGCTCCAAATAATGTATATCAATTCAATGAAAATGGGTGGATACCACGCCCCCTGAATAAAAAAGCTTAAATTTTAAAATGTTGTCTTTGCCTGCATACTTAAAGCCCTATCGCTGTACCAAATTTCATCAATCTACTGCTATAAAAAGTGTTCCAAATAATGTATATTAATTCTATGAAAATGGGCGGGTACCACGCTTCCTGAATGGAAAATCTCAATTTTTGGATTTTTCCTTTGTATACACTACAAGGCCTCAAGTTGTGCGAAATTACAAGATTCTACGATGTCGGGAAGTGCTCCATAATTTTGATGATCAGTGAGTGAGTCAGTCAGTTACGGTTTTTGCGGTTTTTCAGTCTTATATCTCGGGAACCACTAAAGCTAAAGAATTGAAATTGGGTGAGTTGCCTCTGTGCGCCGCTCTGGGGAATACCTTATAATGCACTCACAAAATCCTGTGTTAGAGGAAAAAGTGTTTCATTAAGACCATTTTTCAAAATAAATATCTCTGACCACAATTCTTAGATACCATGCTTTGATTAAAAAATGTTCGCCATTCCAAATAAATGTATTCAATATTGGTTTTATGTATCAAATCAAGCATAGATCGCATGTTCAAATTTGCCTGGCTTTTGAAAAAAATAGTAGAATGGGTGTGAATTTAGGAGTAAGGTAGTACGGAGGTGTCGAAAGTAGTACAATATTAGAACTTGCGGCAACGCTGTATTTGGTTCAAGCTATACTTGTTTATTTTCTATATTTTATCGTTATTTTGCTGTTTTCTCATTGTTTTAAATAGATCACGTGATCAGTAGGCAGTGGAAGAATCGACCTCTTCTCAAATAAACCATATTGATATCGATGTTTTGAATGACTTAACATCGATAAAATTACATCATATTGGTATCGATGTTTTCTCTTTTAACATCGATATATCATTAGCATGGATGAATATCGCACATATTTAGCATGTCGATTTTATCATCTTATGAAAATGGTTTTTACCCGTACCGGAAAATGCACAACGTGCCTATAGAAGTTTTAACTTAAAAAAAATCTGGGCTCATAACCATTTGCTGGGAAAAAAGAAAACTTTAATTTAAAGTATGACCCGGATTAGTGCCTCACATTAAAAACGTCACTTTAAAAGGTGATTATGCGAGCTAGGCAGTTATAAAAAACCCGCTTAAGTGCACATAGGTGTACTTATCTCTATTTTCCTTTTAATTATTTATAAAAAAATATTGTCAAAAACGAATGACGCTAATTATCTCAGTTGGCATTCGACCAATTTCAATATACTTTTTTTCATGAAAGATATGGTCGAGAAGAAGGTTTTAACCTATGTGATATATGCTTATGTAAATAGGTTTTCGATATATGACTGTTCTTGTCTTGTGAGCTTTTAAAATTTAAAAATGCTTACTAAAATTGTTAAATATCATTAACTTATACAATAAATAATAAACAATAAACATAACAGATATACATATATATAAAAAAGAATGTTGTCAAAAACGAATAATTCCTGATTTCGCTATTGTTAGTTCAGCCGGTGTATTTCTTTGACATAAACTACTTTGCGTTTGTTCAATACACATAGTTTGATCGCTGAGTTAAAATTCCTTTTTGTGTTGCGGAAAAAATTAAAAGGATTTCTAAATAATACGTTTACACTGATTCCGATCTAACCATGGACGACGTATACATCTTGTAATAATTAATCAGAATGTAAATTATTATTTTATTTAATTATTACACAGCTTCAAAATGCACCACAAATTCGACAGAAAGTTATTAGAAGAAGAAAAGTGGTAAATGTAGACTTTAATCGCGCTGCTTTGGAATACGATTCCGCAATCGCATTTAATTTCTCGATGCTCCTGGTGGGAGATGCAAGACATTCGTCACTAAGTTGATTCTAGCAACAATTCGGCTAAGATTTCATTCGTTGCCTGCTGCATCCTATGGAATTGATACCACACCGTTTGAAGGCGGTCGAAATGCACATTCCGCTTTGAAACTGGCGATGAATTTTTTCACGGTTGACAAACTAATAACGTGGACAATGACCAAGAATTCGGCGACAGCGAAGTTGATGCGAGAATGCAAAATCATAATTTGGGATGAATGCACGATGGCGCATAAGCGAGCTTTTCGAGGCAGTTGACCTAACAATGAAGGACTTACAAGGTGATTCGAGATGATTTGGTGGGGATATGATATTGCTCAGCGGAGATTTTCGTTAAACGCTTCCCGCCATCCTGAAATCTACTGCTGCCAATGAACTTAATAGATGCTTAAAATCATCGTCTTTGTGACGGCATGTCAATAAGTTGAAATTGACCACAATTATGAGTGGCATTGCTGAACGACCCTTCGGCTGCTGAATTCTCAAGACAACTGCTGGCGCTTGGCAATGGCCAAATTTCTGTTTATGTCTCGATTGGATTGATATCATTCCCGACAAATTTTTGCGAGTTAACAACATCGAAGGAGAAACTCATCACCAAAGTAAAATGTTCCCCGGCATTCCAAAAAATCATAAAATTCTCGATTGGATTGTGAACGGTCTTTGTTGTTTGTTTTTGCGCCACAAAACAAATCGAAAAACATTTTTATCATATCACTCTCCTTATTTTTATTCCATTTAAATAAATAACATTTAAATTCCAACTATCTGTGTTTTATTATACTTCTTCAGTTGATTTAAAGGCGTTAAATTGGGGCGAGACGAAGTTCGTCTGGTTTAATGAAGACATTTAATTTAAAAAATCTTTTAACGGCATTTAGTCCACAAAATTTTCGTCCCGGCGATCTCACTTGGACTTTTCAGTTGGATAGTTATGGCCTTAACAATACGCACTTTTTGTTAAGTTCAGTTCATCTTACATGGATTTTTTGACGAAAAAGCAATGCAAACTATATCCGACCAGATTAAAAAATTTAATCAGTAAAATTGCAAGATTTTGTCCTAGCCCACACACAGGTATTTAGGATGGTGTTTTGTGTTATATTTAATTGGACTTGTTGAATTATTGATTTCAAATAGATTTTAATGGCATTTGGTCCACAACTCTCAACTGAGATTAAGATTATTACTTTTTTATTATGAATTTAAAAGCGCTGAAGGAAACCAAACTTCTATATTTTATCAGCTGATGTCAAATGTGTATCGAAAAGAATTTGTGTCAGGTAAATTTCAATAAAAGTCTACAAAATAAAAATCAATTAAGCGGAAAGGTAGTTAAGCGGAAGGTACTTAAAAGATGAGTTTTATATGAAAAAATGCTCAGAATGTTTGTTCTAAGAAAAAGAAGTTACTTATGCGGGTTAGGCACTTAAGCGAGAGGCACTTATCCGGGTATTACTGTATATACAAATCAGATAGACTTTATTGGCTGAGTTTCAGAAAAAAAAACTACTGGCTAGTTCATATTAAAAGTTAATACAAAAATGATTAAATGTATATATAGTTGAGTACACAATGTGTGGTTCATGGTTATGCCAGATATTTCAACAGGTACTTACATATGCTATCCGTAACTAAACAAAGTATTTTACGTTTTCTCACTGAAACAGTTTTCAAAAAATTGACAGTATACAGGGAGTCCCACAGTCACCGCCACAGAAAAAAGCCATTGGTTCCTGAGGTCATTCTAAGTCTAAAAACTAATGAGGTAATTTTCTCGTTTTCGCTCCGTTTTAGAGTTATAACGGTTTTTATGATTCTGGTTCTCTGCCTTAAACTGATTTTTTTTTCATCCTATCAAAAACTCATAACTGTTATAATTTGGCCTATTGTTTTGTGTGAATAACGGTTTTTCCGCAAATTTCAATCAAACCAAATTTGTATTGTTTTTTAAGTTGTTTTCTCAGTTTGATATCACTTTCTTCAAAAAAACACGTTAAAAAGTAATAATTTTTTTTACTTGTTATGAAAGCCCAGTTTATTTCCTTAAAACTACGAAGCTTTGTTGCAAAAAAATTGTCATTATTCATAATTAAGAAAAAAAACAAACTTAGTGTCGAAAACCAAACAAATGGTACTACTAGAGGTACAAAAACTAACAATTGGTTTAAAAAAATCCAAAATGTACCTCTTCCCTTCATTAATGAACTGTTTTTTTTTTATAAAAATCGTTGGAGCCGTTTTTAAGAGAAATCAGATCTTTGTTGTTTGCTAAAAAAAAATGTATGACAGCTACTGTTATTTGTCATCTTAAAGAAAATGAAAAACGTGTAGGCATATTACCAAAAAAAACAATATGTATCAAGTTTGAAACAAATCTATCCAACTGTTTAGGCTGTAGACTCGAGGAGTCTTAGGAGTTTCAGTCGCCATTTTGAATTTTATGAAAATTTTATTTCGGCCAATAAGTTAGATATTTTTGACTTCTGACCAAAATTTCTACATATTTAGTCTTAATATTTTGTTTTCATAAAAGTTATCGTTCGCGAGATATCAGTAAAAAACTCTTTTAGGGCTTGTGTCCACCTTCTGGGATCATGAAAATATTAATTCGTACAATTTTCTCTTATAGTTTGTTGGGGGGAATCATTAGTAATATAAATGTCGACTTTAATGAAAATATTGCTCTAGCTCTAGCCTCCATTTTGAATTTAATGAAGAATTGGTTATCTTTTTTCAATCATACATATAAGACCCTTTTGCGCACGGCGCACCACCCGTGTAGGTAGACTTGAAGTAGGTGCGTTTTTTTTTAAACGAAAACGACTCAACGTATTTTTTTCGAAACTTCGTAGTTGGCAGTTTTTTTGACATTTTCTTGTAAAGTTAAAAACTATTTTCCTAAAATTAAAAAAAACAACGGTACCACCCATGCAAATGTTAAAAACCGTTAAGAAAAAAATTGTTTTCTCAAAAACGGTTAAAAGAATTTTGATAAAAAAAATTGCAAGTTCTTAATTACATTCCATTAAAAAAAAATAGTTTAGCTTAGTTTATTTTGCGAAAAAAGGCAACAATAAAAATAATATAACAATAATTTAGACAAGAAATTGAAAATAAATATATACAAAATTTTAAACTATAAATCAACAAGATAAATAAAGTTATATAATAAAAGAAAGAATTTTTTATTTTTCATTTCACAACCATCATCTTTTGCAAAATTTTATTTTTAAACGTATCTCAAGAAATATTTATTTCAAAAATATCACAATATTTATTAAAACTCTTTGAATACTTATTAAAAGGCTCGTGAGACACATAATTTGTCTTAGAAATTTCTACCTTACAAAAATTTCTGTGGCTTAAAGTTCTAATATTTGGATTAACGAATATATTTTGGAACATAAGAAAGATGATTGTATATTACCTTTATATAGATCAAAGGCAAATAAAGTCTCAAATGATACTCTGGGATTATTAAGACTATACCATGGCGTGGCGCGATAGTTGTGTGTTCGCTTGCCAACCACATGGTCACAGGTTCGATCACTGCCGTATATATATGAGATAAAATCTGAGGCAACAACCACATCCACTCTCAGAACATCGCGCCACACATATTTCAAAGCAAGTAATGCATTCGTCCAAGAAAAAGTTTTGAGATAACAATCAAACATGGCATTACGATGATAGCGAAGACGAAAAAAGATGGTCTAAATATTCTGTCCATCTGTATGTCTGTCAGTCTATCTATCTGTATGTATGTATGTATAGACACCTTCAGCCCAAACGGGTGGGCCGAATTGCTTCAAACTTGGTATATAGAGTTTTTTAGGTATTGTACAGAGGGGTAATAAATAACGGTAACTGCCTTATAACCGTTATGTTAAAGCCTATTTTTCTCGGAAACGGCTATGACGATTTTGATTAAAAAAATTCCGTGCACCTTTTTCGGTACGACCGATCATATGATTTAAAAAAAATGTTTTAAAAATGTTAAAAATGGTACTTTACATGGGACCGTGTTTTTTTATTTCGACTATCTTATAAATGGCTAGACCGATGCTTTCGAAATTTCACACATACGAGTATATAGGCCTAGGTTGCCCAATTTATACTGCGTACCAATATTTTTAATTAATATTTTTTTGTATTTTTAAAAGTATTTTTTTTTTTATTTTAAAATGATATTTTGAAAACTGCTCAATATTTTTTTTTTCAAAAATTATAGTTATATGTATTTGCCGAATACCTATGAATTGGCGTTGTTGAATTTTTTTTTTAATAGTTTAAAAAACAATTTTTTTTCTAAAAAACCGATACACACCTTTTTAAAAAATTTTTCTCATAAATTCAGATTTACACAAAGAACTAAATGGCGTACTTTTTGTGAGCTTAAATTAGTTTAAGTATTTATTTCAGAATTTTGAATTATTTTTTCTTTGACTAGCCGATTTAATCTTTTGTTTTTAAGTTTATATTATTAAATATTTAAGATTGTCATACCAATTTTTTTTAGAAAAAAATTAAACAAACTTTGTATATTAAAAATAAAGTATAAAACGCCTTTAAAAATATATTTAGATTTTAAATATAAATCTTTTGTATACGATGTGATCGAACATAAGATCAAGTTCGTGCACCAATGGATCGCATTTTCCTTAACCTCACGCCAGCGCTGTGTTTAAACATTTAAAGAGTAGAATTATCCCTTGAGCGCGTGCAGATTATAAAATAAAAAATTATTTTTAACTTTTATTTAAATTTTAACTATTCCTTGAATAATGCATTCTAAGATTCATTACACTTAGAATCAAGGTAATACTGCCTTCCTATGCTTTAAACACACCTAATGATAAATAGGCTACGTACCTAGTTACTAACAGCATCAGTGGTTAGCTACATTAAAGTAGTTAACTACAAGAGCAAGTTTGTACTATCCAGTCGTACATTTCATTTAATAATAAAAAGTAGTTTTTGTGGACTGTGCTGAAAATGAAATCCAATTGAAAGTTTTTTTAAGACTAACTCATCGTTTTTAATATATTTTTATTGATTTATTTTTTTTTGAGTGAACCCCGCCTTGAAAAGTGAAACTGAATACGCTCCGGTAGTTTTTATAGTCCCAGAAGGGGCTCACAAGCTCCATAAGAGTTTTTCATTATTGTTAAAACTAAGGTTGCAGAAAATTAAATTTGAAACAAGTTTCACTTATTTTGGTCGGAAGTCAAAAATGGCGAAGTTATTAGCCAAACAAAATTTTCATTAAATTCAAAATGGCAGCTGAAGCTAGAGCGCGATTTTACCGAAAACCGAAATATAGACCACAAATGACCCCCTTAGCTTTTAAGTACTGTTAAAAATGATTTGGGGCTTAATATTTGGCCTTATACAAAAAAATCTCATTTTTATAAAATATTAAGCAAGTGTAAGAACAGAATTGAATATGTATGTTGGTAAACTTCGACAAAATAGTGTACGATTTTTTTAAAATTAAGAATCTAATTCAACAAACATATTTAACAAAAATGAAAAATATCAAAAAATATTCTTAAAAGAATAAGGAAAACTATAAAATTTGCTTCAAGTAAATAGGTTGAATACTTTCTGATGACCTGATCTGGATCACGGGGAAAATAAAATACAGCTAATATAATATCATTGATAAGGTTGTTCTTCACAAAAGAATTTTAAGAAGTGTGCTTCCGTACTTCGTGCGCCAAAATGTGAAGACAGTAATTTTTACAATTGTGGGGGTAAGAATCTTTCAGAGAGCAACAAAGTTTTTCAAAAGCACGGGAACGCTTTGAACAACAATTTTAGCCATTTTTAAATGTCAAAATAAAAGTGTATTGTTTAAAATGTTTTTAAAGATTTTAATTAAGTTATTTCTCAAAATAACCAATTTGATATCACAAATTTTAATTTATTGCACGAATAAGCTAGAACAGACTATAAATTCCATTATTTTCAACGTTTGTAACGATATACATATGGCAACTGACAACTTGTGTATTTTTTTTCCTTCATTTGACAGTCTTCATTATTTTGTGCAAAAAAATTTCTTCGACTAAAATTCGCAGTAGTGGGAAATATTTTACTCTCTCATGAGCGCTCTCTTTGTAAAAAAAAAAAACTACGAACATTTTTAGTACGGGAACAGGATTTAACTGTTTTTGTAGAAATTTGTAGATATTCGAAGTTTCTTGGAGTATGGGAACGCACCTAAGAAGTAGAAAAAAAGAAGAAATATTTTGTTTTTCGTACGTAGTTCCTTGCAGCTGTGTGTGTCTAAAAATATTTTTTTTATAAATCAGTCCAGTTGCTCTAGGTCACGTTCAATTTTATGATTATGAAGACGTAGCACAAATTGATCACGCTTTTGATTTTTAGAGCTTTTATCTTTGACAGGATTGGTAGGATGAAGTAAACTGGAACCTTGCCGCACGTTTGTTTACCCGTTGCAATCGTTTTTAAACACTTCTCATGACTATAATGGGGTTGATGGATTGGCTAGGAAGATGGTCTGTCAGGTAGTGCTCTTTTGTTTTCAGCTTATTATCGTATTGAACAAGGTGTGGATGGGCTTTTTTGCGCAATAAAGGACAGGAGATAAAGGTGGCAAGCACTTGAGCATAGGTGTTGTTGAGAGCTAGCCACTATATGACATAATTATTTTTAGGGAAAGACAATACCCAGAGAGAAAAAAACATAATTCTTGCATTCCTGAAGACGAATCGACTATAAACAATTTAATTAGAGTTCCGACCGACCGATGCACTTTCCAAAAATAATCAAAAGTGAATTATTTGCTGACTTTTCTTGGATGTTGGTTCTCTTTTTCTTCTCGTTAACGCAAAGAATGTAAATGGAAATTTAGGTTTAAAAAAATCCCATTTAATGCAATTGACACAGCAAAACACTTCAATTTTTTTCACCCCTATAAAAACGGACCAAAATTAACTGAGATCAAATTTAACCAAAATTTTAAAGCAATTGACACACGGCCTCAGGTTCTATCTGTGTATCTAGGTATCTATACTATCTACATATTACTGTCCTAACTTACAATATGAAAATCCCTAATCTAGATTTAAATATACATTCTTATGTAACTATTCCATTCGACGATTCATTATTACTAAGAATTAAGATAGCATTATTACCTTCATTGGCTTTAAATCTTCATAGGATAACTCGGCTACCTACCTACTAACAGCTTCAAAGTTTAGCTACATTAAAGTTGTTAGCTACAAAAGCAAGTTTGTATGCTCCAGTCGTACATTTTATTTTTCTCGAAATCCTGAAATTTTGTGCAATGCTAGTCGATAAGACTACAACCGTAGCTTAGTCTGATTGTACAGTCTTATATTTAGTTTAGCGGAATCGTATCGAAGATGAAACTATAGGTACTCGTCATACCTACATAGGCTGATGAAAAATCTGTATTGTGTGTCTTAAAAAAGCATTTCTGAATCTTCACCTGATACCTATATCCCCGGAAAAGGAACACATTCTAGTTGTTCTCTTTAATTTGTGTTAGTTTCTCTTTGCTTTTATAATCTTAAGAAAAATACTCAAAAATATCCCTTATTCCGTTTATTTCCACTCTGAATTTTAAGTGCATCGTTTTTGAGGACATTGTTTCGCGCGACTGTAATTTATTTTCTCAACAAGTGTGAAATAAAACCACCCACAATTTCTATTCACTCAATTTGGAAGTTTCTTAATGCTCGCACCTGCACCCTCTCAATCACTGGAATACAAAACATGATTTCTACACTCTCTCATTGGAAAATTTAATATATAACTCTTTCAAAGTTTGTTCCTTAAAAATGTTCTCTTTTTTTCGCGAAAAAAAATTCTTTGAGTGCAGTTTTCTAAGAAAATGTTTAAATCGTGCCGTTTCGCGCGCACACATTCTTGGACCGCAATTTTCTTTCAAGAGATTAAGAAAAGAGTTATTTTCTTGAAAATTTTCTTGAGGGTATTTTGTGGGATTCCTGAAGTTCTCAACGATAAAAACACGTTAGATTGGGAGTTGGCAATATAATATGATGGAGCGCAAGAAGACACCTTCCTTAAAGTTTTAAATATAATGTCGGGGGTGACTTTTACGCGGCGTCCCGTTTCATTTAAAATAGAAGACAAAAATATTTATACTTAAGAAAGACGGCATTTTGAAGTTAGTTTCTCGGGATCTGTTGTTCAAGAAGGAGCTGAAATTTATTAAGATATAGGTTCCAAGCTTATTTTCTCGAAAAAAAAAAAATATATCACACACAAATTTTGACTGTTCAAAACGTTAAAGTTCACATTATATATAAGGGATCATGAATGTAATTCATTTTCGTCGATAATTTCGAGAGCGCAGTAGTTGTTTTGCTTTAAACTCAATTCGTGGGAAAATATCCATTTTTGGCGGGAAATAAATTTAATTCATTTGTGTGCAATGAGAAAAGAATTATTTTGTGTGTTACCTACCTTTATCTATGAAATGAAAGAAAAGTACAAATTCTAAAACTTTTTGAATTTTAAGTGACTAGATGTTGCTTAAAAAAATCAGAACGTTTATATGTGGATAAGCTTGTTGTCTATAGTGATCAAATTTTGAAACAAATGTAATGCTTATTAAAAAAGCGTAGAATTGTATAAATATTATTTTTTTACAAATTGGCCTTTTCACAATTTTGAAGTTATTATCTTACTGCCTAATATATGATAAGGTACCAAAATCTTCAAAATAAATAAATATTGGTAAGCACAAAACATTGAGTTTTATTTCAACTACTTAGTACCTATCTAATAAAAATCATAGTTATGAAAATAATTAAGTAATAATTACAGTTTATATTGGATATATGACAGTTAAGAATAGTTAACCTATAAGTAATTAATATAATTATATAATTATTTATTAAAGAATTTTGCTAGACACACTCGCTTAATATATATCTCTATATTAAAATACCAGAATTGCCAGGGGTCTAGTTACTTATAACT
Organism: Philhelius pedissequus; assembly: GCA_910595825.1. NCBI lineage: Eukaryota > Metazoa > Arthropoda > Insecta > Diptera > Syrphidae > Philhelius > Philhelius pedissequus. The sequence goes on from OU343164.1 coordinate 30,271,248, forward strand.
CTCAATAATTCCGTCAAAATTCATAGGAATAAAGTTAGATACTAATAAAAGACAACAATTAAACACAATTAAACTTATAAATCTTAATATACTCTTCTTGAACTTTAATTTACTTATTTTAATTTTCTCTTAAAAAACCAAACTGTTATAACATTTTTTTCAATATTATCATGTATGTAGGTACATTGGATATATTTATTACGAACATAGACCATGACCATGACAAACATTATAATATTACTTTTTTTCGTAAATTTTCATTTCTTCAAGCAACAAGTTTACCTAAAGAAAATAAAATTGTCATTTTGAAATATTTATATGTAATAAATAATGCTTAGAATCCTGGTTGAAATCAGATAAAATTTCCCACAAAAAAAAAGTTCTCCTCCAAATAGAAAATAAAATGATACCTATCAAAAATAAAATTAAAAAAAAAGACAATTGTTCCCTTGCTTCAGAAGTGCTTGTGTTAAAAAAAAAATTAGGCTGATAAACGAAACAACTTTAATTTTGCCCTTGGCACGGTATTTCTGTGTACGTCTGGCCACGGAATGTCCAGGCACGGTCTTGGTATCGTCGCTCATTTTTCTGAAAGTAATATCCACATATAATTTGAAGCTATAAAATATTTACTATGAATAATTCAATTTAGTCATTTTTAAATACATTTTTTTGTATTTTTATTCGAAAGTATATTACATTTAGAATTATTACTAGAATGTAGTGTATTAATAAATATACCAATTGACAACACTGTTTAGGTCCTCCTGAAGTAGTCTACAATCGTTACAGTTATTTATAGACCTAAAAATCTTCGGGTCATCAGCAACAGTAAAAAAATAGAATGTTCTAAAGGAAGGTCATTAATGAAAAGAAGGGACAATATATGTAGGACGTAAATGACTCCCCTGCGGAACACATGATCGACAATTTAGTACCAATACGAACAAATTGCATTGGAGCTATTAAATAATTCGAAAACCACTTAAGCAACCACTGAAGAATGAAACCCCATCAGTTGTCACTTTTTATTCAAAACTTGATGTTGGACCCTATTAAAGGCTTTTGCAAATTCAGTGAATATGACATCAATCTGACAATTATATTCTAATATGAATAATTTTAAGGATACAGAAGAATTGTTTTTACTTTTGAGAGTTTAAACTCTTGTTTTCGGGGTTAAAATTTATTTTAATTTAATTTAGTTTTCCGACTTACCGTGTTTAATTTTTAAATGTTTTCAACCAAAGTTTCGAGAAAGTTACGTCACGGGTCAACGACAAATTTAATTTTGTGGAAACGTCGCATCGGTCGCATGAAAACATTTAAGATTAAAGGCGGTAAGTCCAAAAAGAAAATGAAATTAAAACACTTGTTACTTACTCGTATTTGATCTTATCACAACACTTAAAATGATAAATAACGAGCGAGCTTTAAATACATTTTCTTGCTGAGTTATTTATCTCTAAAAGAAATATTTTTTTTTTTTTGGAGATTTTAATATACAGCGACATAAAGTCAGCTTACTCTATATAGTAGAATGTGGCAGAAGGCTTCATCACAAGCGGAGCTTGTGTGTAAGCATCTTAGCTCTCGGCAGGGGTAAAATCCAGAGTTACGATACGTAAGCTTACGTACGCCATTTTGCTTAACCTCATTTCAGCAATCACTTTATTTTGTTATAGAATTGTAGACTATCTTTCATTTAATAAGCTGCATTACATTCATATTCCCTATTTAATATTTTCTCGCTATTAGATTCTTGTTCTACAATTTCAATTCTGAAATAACTAATGAAGATGCTTTAAGAAAATAAACAATTTTTTTAACTTTTATAGTGCCACTGCCTTTATTTTTTTTACTTTAATAAGTTAAATCAAAAAGCTATTAAATCAATCTCCTATTTTTTTTTTTAGTAATTTCAAATATAATTATATTTTATGTATTATAAACAAGAAACAATGCCCTGTAAAACACGTGAAAGGTCTAATTCTTAACCTTCCGATAACAACACATTTCAAATATACATACAAAACAACACGTGTGTTATAACACCCCAGCCAGGGATATATGCAAAATAATGCTTTTTAAGGATAACATACATTATTTATTGAATCATAACACTTCGTTAACTTTAACAAAACAAGAAATTTGGAAATTCATAGAAAATAAAATGCACGACTAGATCCCACGTACTTGCTCCTATATTCGATCACATTATATGCAAAAGATTCTTAATAGAAACGGTTAAATGTATTTTTAAATATAAAAATTCATAAATTTTTTCTACAAAAAAAAATTGATATGAACATTTTAGATATTTAATAATATTAAAAACAAGATGTCGGAAAAAATCGTCTACCCGTTTTCGATATATTGAATTTTCAAAAAAAAAATATTTTTTTTTCAAAAATTAAAAAAAATATTTTTCGAAAATTTTGAAATGCAGTATTATTTAAAATTCGAAAGAGCTCCTGTACAAAAATTTCAATCGAAATCCGTTGGGCCGTTTGTGAGAAAGTCGAAAATCAAAAAAAAAATCAATGGTTGTTTATAATGGTTGTATGGAAGGTACCGTTAATAACAAAATATTTAATTTTTTTTTAACCAAATGTATACCATATCCAAAGAAGTGCACGCACCTATTTTTATCAAAATCGTTAGAGTCGTTTTCGAGATAAAATTAGACGGTAGAAAAATTTGTATGACAAGTACCATTATTTTTGGGGCTAAAACAGTATTTCAAAAATCTATTTTGGACAATCAACTAAAACACCTAAGCACCAAGGTTGAAAAAAATCGGTTCAACCGCTTAGGCTGTAGATCGTCCTACGGACAGACAAACTGACAGATGGAATTGCGAGACCCACTTTTTTGGTGTTCTCTTTGATTAAAATCTCGAGTTCGATTTTTTTTTTCAAATGCAAAACTTGTCCTATAGTACTCATGTACATATCGCAAGTAAAAATAATTTTCAGCAACTACAAATAATTAAATGTAATTGATGCATAACTTATATCTTTCCTTAGTTCAGGACATACAGGACAATTGCATTTTAAGCCTTAAGTTTTGCTTTGGCGGTCTTGTTTTTATGGATAAATTACACCCGCGAATAGTTCTATAATTTATGGGGGATACACTTTCATGTGAATTAAATAGGTGTCCTAGAATCCTCTTTATTTCTCCACCTAATTTTCGTTTCAAATTTGTTGCCAGGAGTCGGTGGCTCCATGTGAGACTTAGCCAGTTGTAATCCTTATTCATTAAGATATCCATCTCAACTTATGCAGTTACATAATAGAAAAAGTATTATATAATTAATTCCGACTTGAGCAAGCATACTATATAATAATATCCGTTAGGTTGACCATTGACCACTTGGAGTATATTAAATAATGATCTGTAAATTCTGAGAATTAATCTTCGGAAACTGAATCTATTTCATCAGCATTACGAAAACCATTTCTTAAGTGAATTTCTAGATCTTTTTGAATGGTGGATGCCATTTTAGTTACCTAAAGAATATAGCTAAAAAAAATTCTTCCAAATTTCCGCATATGAGAAAGACAACATGGGGTGATATATCATTCCCTTGCATACCGTATATGCTCTAGTAGAGATTAAATGACAAATACATTAAAAGGTAGAAAGAGAAATCAATTCAAAACAAAACTACAGTTAAAATAAAATTGCCTGGGGTATTAGAACACCTCTTTAAAATTTAGTTTTTGTCCCACCTTACGCTGCCATTTGTCTTGATTATTGTTTTTCATTCTTGAAATGTCCTGATGAAAACTCTCTCCGTGCTGATTATTCACAATACCAAAATTCGCAGAAATAACTTAAGGACCTGTATTACGAATAAGGAAACGATATACTGAAAAAGACACCAAGCCACGGTTAAGTTACATGTTGCATCTTAACATTTGCTTGAATGAAAGTTAAGACAAGCGTCTGTAGCTATCACTTATATGACTAACTATGACTGTTCACGTTGTTTTTCTAAATTTTTTATATACTGGATCTTTCACAAGCTCCCTGATTTGAAGGCAGCATATGAAAATACACTCTTTTATGATATGTACCTACAAAAATCAACTTCCATTGGGATACATTGGCTTAAAAAAATGTTTGAGCCCTAAATTGATAGGCAATGGTGGAATAGTTATAATTCAGAGATAAATATTTCAACATTTTTGTCCATTATTTAAGTATACCTACAAGATTATGACATGTTTTATGACAAACATGGATGTCTCGGCTGTCCCATTGACCAAAAAAACGCAAGTCAAAGAAATCGGGGAAAATCTTTAAAATCACTGCAGAATTCGAAATATCTATATTTACAGTATTTGAATAAACGCAAACGCAATTGCGAGGGTCAAAAGTATATGATGATTTATACAAGAAAATGCACGACTGGGCACACTTAACTTGCTCTTACGTTCGATCACATCGTTCTTACAAGATTCGTAGTAGAAAAAAATCATTTTTTTACTTAATTTGTTTCTAACAAAAATGTTGGTATAGTAATTTTAAATATTTTACAATAAATTTAAAAAATTTACAGTAAATTTAAAAACTTTGCGACCCAATCGATTGCTCACTATGCAACAAGTATAAGCCCATGATTTGTGGTGATAAGCAAGCAAACAACCAATCAAGTTTTGTAAAATTTTGTCAATGTTTTATGAAAGTCTATGAATATTACTACATTTTCTCGGTACCCTAAAATAATAATCACATTTTTATTACCGCAAACAAACAGTTTAATGATTGCATTTATTGATGTAGTAATATATATGAGTACTAAAATATCAAAAACAATTAAGGGTATTTAAAACAAAGAAAATGGAGGTTAATAACGATAGTGATATAACTGTAGGTGGTTAACCGTTCTCCTCTAAATATAAACATTTTACTTAAACTTTCAACTAAAATAACATCAAAGAATAGGTAGGTACTTATATAATATTCGAAACTTGCGTCAGTCGTTTAAATGTACCGAAGTAGCTTTATTAAAACATAGTAGCCCAAAATTTTAAACAGAAATCGTTTAAGGAAAAACACGGCTATAGTAAAGGATGCCGTTTACTTGCGACTAATTTTAAATACTTTAACAACTCTTTTAACTATATACATTTTTAACGCGATCTCAGACGAACACGCACCTATATTTCACAGATACCTATAAGAATCAAACAGAACCAGAATTCAACATCAACACATGGAACATATCACATTAATGTGACTTTCAGGGTTTTCGCGGTTGTTTACATATGACATATTTAGTTATAACGCGGCTTATCCTAAAAACTAAATACCTTATAATCTACTAAGGATGATCAAATATTAAGCTGGCCCTTTCATGCTTTCGAATTGTTCATCTTTCTAAGCATGAAAATTTAGTTAGAGAAGAACATATAGCCAAACATATTAAATTAAAAACACTACCGAAAGCACCGTTGCCAAAACTAAATAGGTACCGTTAATTAAATAAAACACGTCGAGCTGAAGACAAAAGAATAGTAAATAAAATAAATTTGGAAATAAAGCGTTCATCTTTTCGAGTACCAAAATTTCAACCCGTTCATCTTTGGTGAAAAAAAAAACGTTCATCTCTCTGAACTGTTCATCTTATAGAACTGTTCATGTTTCTGCGAGTCGACTGTATGTCACATCACATTAAAATTAAATGCATTCGCTTTCGTATCTACTTAATTTGAGAATGTATATTGTAAAAACGAATATAGTGTTCCAATTATAAAATCGTGAGAAAATAAAATCCGTGCACCTTAACTCACATTGAAGACAAATTTCTATGTACGAGTTTATGTCTTGACGATATGGAAATCATACTATGTAATGTGTGGATTGTAGAATTCAATTGCTCCACAAAATATTGAAACAAGAACATATTTGCTCGAATTTTACGATAAATTATTGGCTTTCTAATAACGTTAACATTTTAAAAATTTTTAACAATTGTCTTGAAAAATATTTTTGTTTAATTGTATGTTATGTCAAACGTCAACTATATAAAGTATACTCTAAAAAAGTTAGCAGCATTTTGCGGCTTTTAATGTTAAAAAATACTTTTTTGTCGTTTGTCGTATTAAGGTTCCCCCACAGCGATTCCCCCATGGAAATAAATATTTACAAATTGGTATATAATTTACTTGTTCATATTCTCGTACATAGGTGTGTTTCTCTAGCCCCAAGAGAATTGAACGAAAAAAGTGAGTTGAGGTCAGTCAGCGATAAGCTATTTGTAGGGGCATGTGAATAGGACGGACAAAAATAATGTATACTGTTTTTATACAGGTGCCTTTTTCCCTTGTGTTCCAGTCCTTAAAGGAATTCGATTGAAAACGAGTTCGCTGTTTAACTGTAAAAACTGTTTAGCTACTCAGTTGTTTTTTTTTCCTAGTCCGAAGATAAGTGGAAAAAATAGATGGAAAGCCAAAAATTCAATGGTTAATATTAATAGAGTAAAATCATTGACAAAACATTAAGATTTGTTTTATGTGGAAGGTTCGACCAAAGTAAAATATACCTAATATTTTTATTTTTGCAATTTCAATTTATTTATGTCTGAACAAAGTTACCATCTATTAATATAGCTGTTTAAAAAAAAACCTTTGCCACCGAAGGGAGCTCAAAACAGAAACAAGGATTAAAAATCGTTCTGTCTTAGATATGGATTATTGTACTGAAATGGGGACTATTTTATAATTGGCCGCCTTCAAAAATCGAACCATATAGCTATCTGATTAGTTTTGGTTGTTGTGTTGTAATCCTGTGCAAAAGCACAGCTGATCAGCAGCTGCCAAGAAATAAATCCCAAGCTATCCGAAAAACTTTGGTAAACTCTTGTACCCCGTAATAAATATCTCAAGGATATGCACAAGCCCATACAAATTTAACCTATCCGATTTTATTAATTAATATATTTATTAAATTTTAGGGAACAATTTGTCTTATTATGTACTAGCTGACCCGTGCTCGCGTTGCTTCGCAACCTTTATACATAATTTTGAATATGACTGAAAGCATATCAAATGCTCAATGAGACTGACTGCAATTTCTACTATATTATTACCTAACACAAAATTTATATACATACTTATAAACAAATAAAGATTTGAATGTTCTCTCAATGACACAGTTTTCAAAAAAAATAGACGTTCGGCAATGCATATTTCAAAGCTTCTGGATATATAATATTAGCAATTTTTTTGGGACCACACTTTTAACACTATATAAAGTTGATGTCAAACAATTCAGAAGTTTCCTTGATTGTGTTTCAGGTGGATGGGCTATAGAAGGAATGTTTACTTTAGCATTAGCTCAACACATGCTATAAAATTCCTTAGCCCATGTTTTTGCTTTGCAAAAATTGCAAATTTTATTAATTTTTCCTATATCTGTTATTTCGTTGTTCTAACACGAAAACTGATAATTAAAGCCACTCGGCTCCACAAAAACGGATTAAGACTTGAAAAATTGGCTGAGTCCATAATTGTAAAATATTTTCGGTAACTCTACCGTAACGTTACTTTAAAACTTTTATGAACACAAAATATACAATATCATGGCAGTATACAGACTTGGTATAAACTCCGTTCATAAAAGTATCAAGTAATTATACCCATTGAAATTCATTGAGATTTGTTTCGGATTGGTCTAACGTCGCGTACCGTCGTCGTGAGTTTCATTTGAAATGGAGAGTACAAAAAATATTTTTAGTTTTATTTTATGTTTTAAATGGATCCAATTTAGGAAATTTGCATCTTTTTTTCAATGCTTAATAGAAAACAAATTATGTATCTATTAATCGCAGAAAAGAGTGCTATTGAATTCTAAAATATATTGCAAACCAACGTTAAGGCAGATTCCGAAGAAGAAAAATTTTCTAAGAACAATACACGACTATCCCGTACACGTTTTAGAAGTCATTTTCGTATGACTTCGTCGCAATCTTCAAATTGGTACAATTTGTTTGATCAGGGTATGTCCTGAAATATTTTAATTATATTTATTAATCATTATTAAATTAAAAAAAAACATAAGCATTAATGCTCATGCTTGCTTGTATACTTTTGGGCAACAGAAAATTAAAGGGTACAAGTTTGCGATACGTTTACTGTAGTATTGCAGTATAACTTCATTATTGAACTCAGCCTCGACAAAAAAGGGTACGATTTTTTTTAAGTTAATAATCTGATTCAACTATCATATTTAACAAAAAAAAAGTATCCAGTTATATTCTTATAAGAATAAGGAAATTTATAAAATTAATTTCAAGTAAGCCGATTGAATACTTTTTTAGATTAGCGCGGACAAACTAAATATTTGTTTCGTCTTTCATAGTCATAATATGTTTTTTGGATACACGTAAAATAAATAAATACATTTTTAATTAGGTACACTATTTTATAAAATAAAATCCATGTGTCTTGGAACTTTTCGCATTATATTTATAAGGTCCTCATAGTAACCTCAATATCCCCACATATGTTCAGCAACAGCAAACCGTTCAGTCGTTCCTCCCTTCTTCAGGATCACCTTCGTATATATCTAGGTTCCTCTTGCGACTGGTTTAATTTTATTTTTTGTTTATGTTTTGTTAAGCGTTTTTTGTATAATAAAGAAATTATTTTATTTAAATAAAATTTAAAAATATTTTACTTAAATAAAATATTCAAAATCCCGGTTTATTATATCTAATCTCATTTAGATTTTGATAAATATTACACAAAAAACGTTGAATAGACCCAAACTCGATACGAGATAATAAGAAGCGAGAAAAACTACAAGATTATAAAAAGCGGAATTTCAAACCCGAGCTGACTTAATTCTATTTGATTTCTTTTTTTTTAAAGTTCGATTAAAGTTTAAAATTGCATATATGTAGGTATATGTACTGAAAATTATTTCTACTTTTTTAAGCAATATTTGCTTAATTGAAACAGAGTATGTACTATAGAAAGCGAAATATTTTTTGTTATGTTTGACATGCATTGCAGATTTTCTTGTCACACTTTAGTCAAATTCTTGTATCACTCTTTTCACGTAAAGCTAAATTTTAATTTAAAAAAACTATTTGAATCTGGTTGTTAATGGAGTATCTTTTGAAGAATAAACATATCGTTATGGATAACTCTTTTAAATTACAATAAATCTACTTATTATGATACATATCTAAAATTAAAAAAAAATCCAATTTAACAGTGTTTTATGTTTTCACAGGCATATAAAAACCCACACTCACATAAGGAAACACATTCAGAAAATTTGTTGATCCCAAAATTACATACAAATACAAGAAGTAAAGGCTAAAGACAAACTTTGAGGATCCGCTGAAAACTAGTAAAAAGTAAAAAGTTAATAAATAAATTCGAGTAAACAATAAAAGTGAACGGCTCAATCAAATAATACGTCAAAGTCATCACCTCAACAAAAAATATTAATAAATCTAAAGAATTCACTTTCAGTATACCCATAAGATAGGTAATACATGTTTCTTACGAAAAAAAAACTATCCAATAATTCAAAGCATCAATTTAAAAATATGAAGAATCACGGTTAATTGGTTTGGTTTGAAGTTTATTTTTAATTAATAAAATATCACCAAAAAAATATATCAAAGCTCAAAAGAAAATTTATAATCCTTAAAACTGGACGATTACCATACATACCTTGTCCCATTTGCCGGAGGTAACGTTGCTGATTATTCCGTTGACCGCAACTCTGATCATCATCTAACGCATCAACACCAAAACAATCACCATCATCATCAACATCAACAACAAGACACTGAATTACAATCTTCTAACGTTTTGGAAGATCATAACAATACCTTGCAATACAACGACAAGAGTAACTTCCAACAGCAGGAGCAAACTCAACATCAACAACAGCACTATCAGCATCAGCAACATCCTTTAGAACAACAATTTGCTGGTTCAGTCAACAACAATAATAATCAACCGGAATACAAATACGAACCCACCGGAGGCAAATTATTACAAACAGCCTCCCTTCCGCCCGTTGCTATAAATTCTCAGATTCAGCAACCCATTACAGCAACACCTATTTCAAGTGGACAAATCCCGGGAAGTCACTCAAAAGTGGATCAGTGGCTGTTAAATCAGTTCAAAATAGTAACTGAAGCTGCGCTTGATTTACGATCCACACCTCTTCTCTCACAATTGCAACCGCATACTCCACAACAACACCGTCCTTTAGACGGAGGTGCTGAGCATTTGGATAAACTGCCATCCCAATCACAGCACCATAACCTCCACATCCTTCCCGCTGGATCTTCAATCGTTTCCGTTGCCGACACCGAAATGACTACAGAGGTACAGCTTCAGCATCAATCTAATAACCGTGCCATATTCAAAATGGAAAACGACTTTTGGCAACAGCCGCGTGGTCCACCTATAGGACTTACATCTGTCACCCATCATCATCACCATCCTCAGCACCAACATCATCAACAACACACCCTTCAACAAAATCATCAGTCCATGACTTTGTTTAATGTAATAGGTGCAAATAGTGCCACCACTACTAGTAATAGTGCGAGAGCTCCACCAAATATCCTGCCCTCAAATCCCGATGTTAATAGTGATGTCGAAGCAGTAACTCCATCTGAGAATGCAACGTCCGTGATTTCACGATCCGGTGATATTAATTGTGGGAACGCAAGAAGTGCTTCACAAAATGCACCCAGCTCCGATCAAAACAATCACCAATCGGCTAACAGCCCGACACCAACGTCTGCACAGCTACATCATCAGCTGCAACAACAAATACAACACCATATGCAGCAACAGCAGCAAACTGAGGTCAGTCCAAACGAATCCCTGCCAAATGGAGGAGACACAGGTGTATCCGGAACAAGCAGTCTCACGACACCGATTCCCATAGGCCACCACGTAACGCCAACCCACTTGCAACAAATGACACAGATTCAGCAGCAGCAAAATCTCATGCAACAACAAACGCAGCACGCACAATCTCATCAGCAACAGCAACACAGTCCACAACTAAATTTGGCACAGCAACAGGCAGCAGCAGCATCCTTATCGCATCCACCACAGGCACTTAGCCCATCTGGGGGTAGCTCAACTCCCGATATCAAGTTCAACAGCGAGAAGTTAGTTAGTGAGATTCAGGTGAGTCCTTAAGAAAAAAGATATTTTTACGTATTAGCTTATCTATTATTTTTGTGTGTATGAGTGTGAAATTAGTGAAAGTGCGGTTAAGACTCAAGAAAAAAAAACACAAAAATGCATTTTCTCCTTATTCTCATCAAGCAACGAAGATAAAAACAAAGACGACCGAAACGACGAGACGCGACGTTAAACGTACCAACCTACACAAAATAACGATGAATTAAAGAAAACCCGCATTTTCAATGACGACACATATATATACTTTCCCTCTTAACATCACACTCCGTCCAAAACATACATAGATATCCTACTCGTATAAATACCTATATGTAGATACCTACCGAGTACTAAAAGCAAAGAAATCAGAATTAATTTTCAATGTCACGGTTTTTCTTCCCATATCAGACATACACAGCAACGACGACCTTTCTCTTTCTTTTTTTTTTTTATTTTCGTCACAACCATCTGTATCCTTGAATTACCTACTCAACGTCCTCATCATATAAAGTAGCAAGGAAACCAAATGCTGTATCCCTTTTTTAAGGATATGTTGGTACATCTAGGTACCACTTTGTCACCTTTGATTAAAAAAACCTTAGGTTAGTCCTTTCCATAAGGCTACGAAAATATTTGCATTGGTCAGCGAGGCCAGTTTTTCTGGCGAATCGAAAGCATCTCACGCAGTAGATACCTACATGAAATCTTTCTTTTTGGCTTCAATTTTGTTAATCGTTTTTGGTTTTCAGCATAAAATGCAATAGGTAGATAGATACACGACTTTCACTTGGAACTGTGGGAGCCATTCGACAAAAAAAAAGAAGAGGGGAAAAAGAGAGCACACATTGTATGCGAACATTTCCCAAATATGTCTAGCCGTAGTTGATTGTCAATCGAAGACTTATGGTTAAAGTTTGTTTGTATGTTGTTTACAAAGCCGTCAATTTTTGAGTGAGTTATTATGACGATGATACATTTTCTGCTTCACTCTTTACCTATGTACTTGAAAAAGTAACTTAATTCTTTAAGTTCTTTTTTTATTGCCATGTTTAACGAACCAATTTTGTACCTATGCCTATGTGTGATAGGTAAAATCAATTAGGAGTAAGTATTTATGTAGGTACTTATACATGCATAATGTAGGTACCTATGTTTATTTCCTCTGAGTTTTTGTATATGAAAAGTATAGATGTACCTATGTAAGTAGATAGGTTTTAGATTGGTAACTGTTTTAATGTAATATATTTAGCTATTTGAATAGGTAGGTAGGTACATTGCCTACCTAACATCCACGTAGGTATGAAATACAGTATAAGCTCTAATAAGCGGACACTCATGGTCTCCCAATTTTTGTCCGCTTAAGGGAAATAATATGAAATGAAATGAGTGCGAAAATGAGTAGCACAAAGAAAGAAAATACATGTGCAATAATGAAACGCGATCAGAAAAGCGAACCATACATTTTCAGAATTACACCAACTTTGTTACTCAAGAAGTCCCCTTAGGTATAAGTTTTCAACAAAACATCGCTCTGTCCGGTTATGAAAGTGTCCATTTAGAGCAAAGTAATTTATATGATAAATTCAAAAAAGAAGTTTGTTTGCGAAAATGAGTCCGTTTAAGGGACATGTCCGCTTTTAGGAGCTCTCCGCAGGTAGAGCTTTCACTGTATTTGCATTTGATTCAAATATTGTTTTCCCAATGAACTTAATGCGTAGGTAGGTACCTCAGGCTTAAAAAAAATTGCATGAATTTTAATCTGAAGTGCTAGTTATACCTAAAATGTAATTATTTAAAAATGCTATTATCTTTTCAGTTTATAAACATTTAAATGAATCAAATATTTAAATGGCAATGGCGCAGTGGATAAAGTTCCTGATTGCTAACTTAGGCATGTGAGTTCCATCCCCACGCAAGGCGCATTCTTTTCTATACCTCCAATTTTAATTGGATGCCGCCCATGGGTTAGAATGAGATAGTCAATACCTAGTTCTCAAATCCACTGTGCCAAAAAAAAAATTTTTTTTCTATCATTCTCTTTCTTCTAATTAGTACCGTGCAATTCAGGTTGCATTTAAAAGACCTTAGGTCTAACAGTCATTAGTTAAATTGCAAAAAAAAAATTTGGTCTTAACCATTTAATAGTTTGAATTTATAAATATTAGTTAGCATATGCAAATTTAGTAAAAAAATACTTTTTCAGAACCAAAAATGGTCGTTCAAAAATCAATTCTTCATAGTTTTTTAGATAAATATATATATATAAAATTAATTTTCATAGCATTGAAGACACACTACAGCATGGTGATCGGTGTTAGTGTGGTCTACTAAGTAGGACACGCGTGTACTCCAGTGTTAATTGGTACCTATAAGTATATAATAATACATATTTACATATTGTAAAAAAAAACTGTTTTGTATGGGACTGAACGTATTAGTAGGTATACTTACCTATCCATAATATTGTCCCATATCCATAGGAAAATTTGTTACTTTTTCATTCAACTGAAAGAAAATCAGTAAATAGGTATGTACCTACCTAGGTGACTTACATATTGAACATATCTACATAAGCACCTATGGAATACTCAATCTTCCTTTTTTTTAATTAGCTAGGTAGTCTATTACCTACCTATTTACTTTTTTGAAATATGTATGCATCTAATTAAAAAAATATACATTTACATACCTACATATGTACACATTATAGAAATACCTACCTATCTAGATAGGTGCATAAATTAACTAAAATTGTTATGTACATATATATAGATAGGTAGGTACCTACCATTGAAATCAAGAATTTTATATAGGTATACCTACCTACCTTTTTGGGTTCATTGAACAATAAATGAGTTCACAGGTAATACATAATACAGTTACAAATGTCTTCATACCTACCTACCTTACCTATTTAATTTATCTATTAGGTATATGAAAATAATGAACCTAATACACGCCTGTTACCATCTAATGGTTTCAAGTTTAATATGGTCGTTGGTATCCATCAATCAAGCTTTTAAAAAAAATTCTAATTCGCTATTCTCTAGGTAAAGGTATTAAAGCACATCATGCTCAGCAATAAAAGGATAGGTAATGGAAAAGTTATACCTATGTAGGTAGGTATCTTATTTAACTTCCTCTCTGTAGTTACATATTGTAACGTTATAGTAATGTCCAACTAAAATAAGGCGAAATGTTAACAACAAAAAAAATACACCACCACAAAGGCGCTATATAAGGAAATACTTACTTTTTTTACTATCATTTACTTATGTACCTACACTACAAAAAATATAAAATAATAGCTACACTACATATATCCCCCGTAGTGGTGGTTGTTTTATTCAATTCCCTTTACCCCTTGGTTTTTTTCTTCCTAAGCAATTAAAATACACATTCAAAAATATATCCTAGAAAAGGACGAGAGAAAAAACGGAAAGAAAAGTTATACCTACCTAAAACAAAACAAAAAAAAACATAAGGGGAGGGATTTAAAAAAATGTTTGTTTTTTTTTTTACTTTTTTACGCTATTTTGTCCTTTTCTATGGGTGGGACAGACGGACAGTTATTGGCTTTGTATACTTAAGTATACCTACCTCTATATTGCTTTATTTTTTTGTTTACGTAAGTGTCTTCTTACAACACGTCTACCTACAGGTACCTATCTACCTACAGTTTTACTTTGCGATTTGAACAGAAAATATGTTATGCTTAGGTATTATATGAATATAACTGTATGTAGGTTCTTAGGTACTTATTTTAAGAAATGGTGTCTTATTTTATGTACCTACATATTACCTACCTACGATTTTTTAGAAAAAAATATACATACCTATGTACCACTTTAGATAATTAGGTACCTACCTATGCCGTATAATTAGTTTTATATATAGTCCAGGAAAATTAGATAAAAAAATGATGAAACTTCGAAAAAATTTCGACAAAGCTGAATTTTGTTGGAGCTATGTATATTAAGTCTGGTTGATTTAACGAATGAATTTTGACGAACAATTAAACTTTGGTACGCTATAACTTAAGAACGAATTGACATACAGAAGTCATTGATATGTCATTTTGTAGATAATTGTACTGTCTGCAAGTTGTTCCTAGAAAATTTTGAGCAAAATAAAGGTTTTGGGAGTTATTGAACAAAATTAAATAAATTATTATTTTTAAGATGGCAGCATTTCCCTTCCGGTTCAAAACTTAAAGCTTGGTTTTTTTAAATAGAACATGTTTGTCCAAACATAACTAAAAACAAAAAATTTCCCCACTCAAAAACATAAATTTACTACATTTTTTGGAAAAATGTATTACACCACAATGTTTTCGTCCATATTTCTCCAAATCTATCAGCTGTACGATAAAAAGTATGTTCATTTTTTGTATGTAGAAAAGCATGAGCTATAATGCGTACCTACAACTTTTTTCAAAAGAACCTATAGTTTTCGAGTAATTTGAAAAAACAACTGAATCCAGCTTATTATATACATAAAGCAAATAAAATGGAGTGGTTAGTAAGTCTACATTACCTACAATCATATCAAACATACCAATATTAGGTAGGCATTCGTATTTTTTAAAGCACCAAGTAGGTGCTTCGATAACAGAGGCAATAGCCAAACTTAAATACCTATACGCTTTATGTAGGTAAATAGGTAGTTATATATGTAGGTATATATCGAATTCAGTCAAATAGACTTAAATATTTGCGTAGAAGTTTGTTGCTCTTCCCTATAGTTATACAACATTTACATGGTTTAGATTTGGATAAAGCCAAAGGTAGAAATTGCCGAGACGAAACGCAAATTTTGTGGACTAAAGGCCGTTGAAAGCTATTTTGAATTAATAATTCGACAAGTCCAATTAAATATAATGCTAAGTCGTCTACTTGGCTTAGTAATTTCAGTAGTATATAGAATTGTATTATAAAAAAATCACCTTCTTGTTTCTTAGTACCTTTATGAAACTATCAAGAGGAGGTGTCAAGATCGTAGGCAAACAAACATATTCGGGGGTTGAGGAAGAGTACCTACCTATGCCACTGGTAGAAGGATGACTTTTACAAAAGTATGTAAATTTATTTGGCTCATTTGTCGCTTATTAATTCCAGTGTCAATTTCGATTTATCAATGTATTAATAATTAATTTATTAATATCTAATAAGGTCAATCAGTCTTACTTCGCTGGCTCTTTCCGGAAAACACGTTCAAATTGGTATAGAGGCGCCAATTTCTTAAAAACCTTGACTGAGAAGCTATAAAGCACTTTTCTAAACTTACCTCCCTGCTTACCTACTCACCATCTGCAAGAAACCAGGTCAATAAAGTGCTAAATGGGAACAAAAGTGAATTAGGTAGGTAGGTATAACATCTACCTATAGCTAAATATAGGAGTATCTACCTATTAATTATTCCTGTTTTATAATCTGATTTAAAAAGATACATACCTACCTATTTCTCATTTTTCGACCGACCGACCGACGACGCACTATAAAAAAACTGTTACCTATCTAATTGTTTAACTTCCTCATTTTACCCTAACTACCCGTGCCACTATGCCCCACCCTTATTGTTTTCTATAAACAATCGGAAACAAACAATATAAAAATAATATCTAAAAATCTTCATACATATGTAGACAAATATATATGTTCGTAGTTAGGAATAACTATTTTTTGTTTCTAAAGCTAATCTAGCTCTGGGATGTAAATAGTTATAGGTACATGTAGTGGCGGGGTATAAAATATGTAGGTATAATATACAAATAGGATGATTAAAAAGAATAAAATGCGGAGGGGAAATTTTCTGCTCAAAAATAAAAGTGAACGGAATAAAATGTAATTAAAAATATAAATATCTAAGAAGCAAACGGAACAAACGAAAAAGAGAGAATTTTTCTATGGAAAAACGAAGGACGAATAAGTGTTGGTGTGTTTTTTTTAAGGACATTTATGTGCTCAGTTATGGCGCCAAAGAACGAATGGAAAAAATGAGATATAAAAAAACCGTAACAAAGGAAAAGAATCTTTAGAATCAGGACGACCCAAGAAAAGTTCTGTGAAAAGAATACCTACCTACAGTGGCAAACGTTGTCGTTGGCGTCGTAATTTTTTTGGACAAAAAGCTTTGAATTTTTTGCCGGGGTTTAGTCATGTAAATATGTAGGTATATATGTTTCTTGTTTATTCCCATCCCATGTTTCTTAAACGCTCGCTTGAGTTGCCTTCAGTTAGTTACTTGGATATGTGTGTGGGTGGTTTGTTTTCTCAGTATTGGTATGCTGCTCAATTTCTTTGACTTGGCTTTTCCTCAGGATAATAGTTGCACAGAAACGAAACTCATAATCGTTTTTTTTTATATATTGAAAGTAGTCGACCTCGACGAAGATAGGTCTGTAACGCTGGCGAAATTGACAGCGACGACGATGGCCATGGTATGGCGAGCGAGTAACGGTACAGGACTGTGGATGTGAAATACAAAAACAGTCCAATGTTTTAATGTAGTACCTACCTACTTTTTCTCGACAGTTGTAGTAGTGTTGGCACTACTTCTAAGGGGATGGGATTTCTCTAAAGTCTTTGAAGGGTAGATTTTTTGTATAATTTTTTGCTGGGATGTGTAAGGATTTTTTCTCTTTTCCCGACCCAGTCCTCACTAAAATTTCTGATAGAAAATAAAGAAAGTGGTAGAGTGGTGTTTTTGCCTTCGTTCTATGTTAATGGTGGTTGTGTCTTCTTCCTGGTTCTTGGATGTATGGGTATATAATTCATAGATTATACCTAAATACAATAAAAATACAGGCGTTTTTTCTTCATTTTTATTATCTACTATTCTTTCTCTGTTAGGTAGGTATATCTTAGAAAGGACATACTTTTTCCAGAGTCACGCAGTACTTCTTTGGGTTTGATATAAAGTACAACACTTGGAAACGCCAAAGGAAGCTATTCTATTTACGATGTTTTGTTATTGAATGGCAATTTCTTATACCTAGTTGTTTTCGTTGTAGTCGTTCGCTGTCGTCGTCATCTCCTTATTCTCTATCGTGCGCTTGTCTTTGTCGTTAAAATATTCTCAAGACGCATAATACTACAATTTTTCTAATAGGATTTTTCTCCGAGGTGGTGTCAGTTGGAAATCACTTACGACGTCGATGTCGGCGGTTCAGGTTCTTCATTTCGGCTTGAAAACATCAAACGTGAAACTTTTACAACTGCGAAAGAGTTAAAAGAAAATTCGCGAGTGACCAACAATACAAACAAAAAATGTGAAAACTGTTCCTTTTATTACGAAAACAGTTAAGGTGATATTTTGAGAGCAAAAGATATTGTTAAAAAAAGGATACAAAGTTTTTATTATTTATTAATACAAATACCAACCTAAGTTTGTTATTTTTGTTTTTAAACCAAAAATGACACTGGACTATGAAGATGAAAATGTAACTAAATTATTTGAACTGGATATACCTACGTTTGCTGTTTTATTTTTGTTTTGCTTGTACCTACCTACATACTTTTTTTTTTTTATTATTAATTTTAAGTTATTTAAGTTTAAATAAAAAATATGTTTGAAAATTATTTTAATTTGTTTGATTTTTGTGCCAATTAATTTTTTTTCTTGTTTTTTTTTTTTATGGTAGGTAATACATATGTATTATTTTAGTGTTTTTTGTTTACTTGCCGACGGCAAATCTTGAATTTTTTAAGGTTTCGTAATTTCTTGAGTCTCAATGCAAACTTTTAGAAGTGTGGTGTGTGAATTGTTTAAGAATAAAATAGATATGCTGAATGTACAAGTATACAATACAAAAATTTATATACCTACATATTTAGGTTTTCATTTGTCTAAGATAGCATTTGTACATTCCTACATGTATAGTTATAGTTTACCTACTTATCTAAATTAAGCAGACCTAATATTTTTTATTACCTTTTTTGAGATTTTTTTTTGTAAATTTGTTTATTTATGGTAAACAAATTTTGAAATAGAGAAAACTTAATAAGAAATATATTTTTTTTATTCTTTTCTTTATAAAATTTTTCAACGGGAAATTTGCAAAAATAAAATAAAATGGAATACCTACCGTAATTCACATTCATATGTGAAATAAAATACAATCGACACCAATGCGAAATAAAATTGATAAATCCAAAATAACAACAGCTACAGTTATCCAGATCGAATAGTGCAGCAGCAATAAGTGAACGCACCCTAGAAGAATGCTGGTCAACCCTGCAACGAGTGAGTTGGCATCTCTTCCGTTGTGTATAGTACTCTTCCACATTAAGACAAAATATGAAAGAAAAATCCTTCCCACTCTGTTCTCCCAAATTTTCCTTTTTTTTTTAAGTAGTATTTTTATTTCTACTGTTATAAAAAAATCATTTGGCTTACTGATATTTTAATAATTAAATTCACCCGTTACAAATAATAAAATTATACGTAGAAAGGTTCCTACCTACAAAGTTAATTTAAATCGCAAGTGACGTTTTTTTAGAAAGCTTTACTTACGATTAGTTAATTAGTTTTTTTGCATTGGTAAACATGTCTACCTTCCTATTTCATATCTATTATTTTGTCTGTACTGATAAAAACATTTCAAAAACAATTTGAAGAGCATATTAAATGAAAAATGGTACCTACCAAGGCAAAATTATTTTCGTAACTATATGAAAGGTCAGGAATCAAATTGAAAATATTTAATTTTCAGCTTTCAAGCTTTTATTCGTCCTTTAAAATCCCAATTTTTTGTTTATCTATTATATTTTATACATGTCCAATACAAATCATACATACCATGTTTGTCATCAATGTTTCGAAGAGTATTTATTATGTTTAACTGCTTACAGTTATATATTATAAATGTTTATTTTTTTTATCACAGCGTTTTTTTTAATACCTAGTTTTTTCACACCAAACAATTTATGTATACCAACATACTTGAAAACATTTATCATTTTTTAAAGTTTCTATTCCCTGAAATCCGTTCCTTGAAAAAAAAAATACATTTAAATTATGAACCAAACATTTTTGGTAGTAATATTAAACAAATTATTTTTAAAATGGTAAGTTCTGGCATCTTTAAAAATGTCTAAGACTACGTACGCTTATTTAAGAAGTTAAGCAAATTGACAGCAAATTGAATTTGGACTTGGCTATATCTTATAGGAATGGAAATAAAAGACAAAAAAAAAAAGATTTTGCGATTCTTTCCATTTAGGTAAATTTTTTAAAAATGTAATTTAACAATACATACATGCTGATAATACTATTTATATTGGACATTGAAACACTACTCAAATACTTAGGTAGAATGCGTTACTTATCCTACATCGATTACACTGATAATAAGTGCATTCACATAAGGTTGATTGTTGAAATATTTGAAAGCCACAATCATTTTCGAATATGTATTCCCTAAAATATTGGAATGAAATAATTACTATATCAAACAAAAACACTTACATATATTAATATCTATAATATATTTTTTTTGAAAACGAAAATTTTTACATTGTACACATATGCAGATGTAATTACTGAAAAGTTCGGAATTAGACAAGAAAAAACTGAATTAATGTCAATAGTAAAATATTTTATTATAGTTACAATTGTATATGCGTACATATCATATTAGTTTGAAATGACTAATAATGTGGGATCTGTAAAATAACCAATTTTTTAAGTCCCAACACATAGGAAAAACTATATGGGGAGCACGAGTCCTTGAAACGTACCTATGGATTGGCTTTTAAATTGGAATTAAAACATTTTCGATTTGGATATCACTAAAATTAAATTTAAAAATCTTTTCAAAAACCAGTGCTCATAAGGCCTTTTGTTTCTTGCTATGTTCGTGTTTTGTATTGAGGTAATATTATTTGTTTACTTTTCATGTTGTATACTTGTGTAAGTGTTATTTGTAATAGAGTTTGCCTACTAACAACTAACACTGCACTAAATGATTAGTCGGTGGAATAATACAGTTTTCTGTGTTGGCAAACCTTTGCTGGTAGCAAGACGGACCAATTCTGATATAAAGTGTTTTTTTTTTTTGTTAATTTCTAATAAAAAAAATCAATAATAGGTAGGAATTATTTGAAATAAATTCCCTCTTAAATTTTGTTTTAAAGAAACAAATTAGAACTTTGGAAGTTACATATCTAGGAGATAAGAAAAATGTTATTAAAATAAGGTAAATATTTAATATAATATGGCAATTATCCAAAAATAAGATATTTTTCTCAAGCAAGTTTTAACCCCTATGATATTAAAATTTTTTTGGACATTGCCAATTTCAAGATTTGAAAATCAGGTGGACTATAAGGAATGCTGTAGCTCGATGTACAGTGAGGGCAGATAAATAGACACGTATAACGTAACGATGGAATTTATGAAGAAAATAACTTCTCATTATCGTCAAATATGTCTGTTAATTTTGACTAAAATCTGGATGTTTTACACACAAAACCAGGTATGAGCAGGTAAACTAAGCCGTCAGCCTGGTTAGCAAGATTATTATTTCTTTATTAATTATGTAACCAAGCTATGGAATTCTCTCCCTTTATATATTAAAGGAATAATAAACGCCGGAAACTTTAAGCATTCGATCTCTTCTGAATTTAGTTAAATCTTTTTACAGTTTTATTTATATTTAGTAATTAACAAAGGAAATTAAACAGGTTTTTGGTTTTAGCATTTAATGTAATATGTTTATTATGTACATATGTAATTTTAATATCAGTATTTTTTTTTTAGATATTATGTTGCTATTTTTTAGATTAAGTAATTGAATAACTGTTTCTTACTATCCAAATGTTAAGTAAAGACTAAGTCTTACTTGTACACCCGTATTAAATAAAATTGAATTGAATTATTAAATGTATATTTTTTTATAAGAATTTTATTTTTAATAAACAATTTAGAAAAAACATGTAAAGATTTAAGCCTAGTACTCAGTTCGAGCAAACGCAAATTTTATTTCTACAAATTTTTTCTCAAGCGAAATTTTGAAGGTAAAGAAGTGTAAAAAAAATTCTGAGATATGTTTCATGTATTTCGCTATTTCTATTAACAGTGTTCTAGCGAAGTAGCCAGGTGCATTTCTCCCCTTAAACTATTCAACCGTAATACTCGCGCTTCTAGGAATGCTCATCAGTCTACCTTGAGCCCAAATTCGGACGTACTGTCAAGTACAGATATTTTTTCTTTAGTCGTACAACACGAATGTGGAATGTTCTACCATGAGCGATCTTTCCCTCTCATTTTGATATTCTAAACTTCAAAACTAATGTACATCGGTATCTCCCTTTTAATCCCCCCCTATTTTCCTAACGCTCGCACTGTTTTCGAACATATTAAGGGTAGTCAAAATCCCTTTAGTGCGCGCACAATTAAAAAAAAAGAAAAAAAAGATAAAATTTGTCCTGGGAAAAAATTGTATGAGAAATAATATTTTGGCCGAACCGAGTACTGGGCTTTAAGTGTATTTTGAAATTATGTTATATGATTCTATATTTGCAGATTCTTTGAAAAAACTGCGTAGTATTTTCCAGTCGTATTCTTTTAGAAGTTGTAAGAAAGTTATTCTTTGTGGTCTGAAATATGTATACTTATGCCTTGAAAGCAGTCTTAGTTCGCGTTCAGGTTAAACTTTCAATTATAAGGGTTGCCAGTAACGAAAAGACTTCATACCTAGCATTAGAAAATTAAGATTGAATTTTTGAAGTGATAACTTTTTATGGGGGGGTAAACCGATTCGTAACGTAACGCGTTACATTCGATAAGTATTCTCACACATATCAACAAAGATTGTTAATAATCAACTAAAAGAATTTTATCTTTGTAAGGAGTGGATCTAGAAATCTGAAGTTTTCAGGAATGATAGAGTATATTGATTTAAATGTTTGGCATACAAATTGAATTCCTAGACTGTCACTAGCCGTAAGATTACTCTAATATTGAAAAGATTACACATATCAGTCAATTACTCTTGGCTAGTTCCATGAATAGATTTGGCATTTCTTTAATTAATGAGTAGAATATGAGGATTGTTTTGATGTATCAAAGATTACTCTATGAATTATGTATACATGTATGTATTACAATCTTAGTTTCAAGAAAGAAGGAAAACAGTTAAAATTGCCTTCTCAGTTCGACTCCTATCATTGATGTTCAGTGTAGAAGCACAGTTATGTTTGAAAATTCATTAAAAAGAAAAGATGTGGTTTATGTTTTGAGCTTATATCGTCAATTATAGTAGTTCAATCTTTAAGGTAAAGTCTTAAAATTGAGGTATAACTTGGGGCCATATTCCGGTATACTAATAATAAGAATGTTTCTTACAATACATGCATCTTAGAGGGGTTAAGAGACCCAATTTATTCGATTTGTTTTCGTTTTTTTACATTCTAAATGTTAAAATTGATGATAAAATTCAATATTTCTAAAAACAGTATTCCACAAAGTTATTGTCCCAGCAATCGCATCGTCTACAAAAGTGCTTGCGTAAGTATATCGATAAATGCATCTGAAAAGGCTTAAGGAAATTTTTAAGAAATTTACCTACAAATGTGTCAATTAAATTGAAGCAAAATTAGGAAGGTGAAGACGGTATCGTATGTATACGCACATATATGTATGTATGTAAATGCTTAGATCTTTACAAATGGAGTTGGTACCTCCAAGATGATGGGTAGGCTTTCTAGCCCATATACACATCTATACATATACACATATGTGTATATAATAATATGTAGGAAAGAGATTAAGACTTTTGGTGGCATCTAGCCTTCTCTTATCTATGTTCGTTATATCCAACTTTACCATTGAGAATCGAACTCGAAATTTTAATCAAACTTGATATTACGATGATCACCAACAAAGTGGATCCCGCAATTCCGTCTGACTCTTTGTCTGTTTGTCTTTAGATCGCCTACAGTCTAAACCATTGAAGAGAATTTCTGCAAACTTGGTACTTAAGCGTTTTAGGCGATTGTTTCAAATAGATTTTGAATCCTTTTTTCAACCCCCAAAATATCTTGCCGTACAACTGTTTCTACCATATTAATTATCACAAAAACGACTTTAACCACTTTGATAAAAAATAAATCTGTTTTCTACATTTTGGTATAGAAATTGATGATGAAATGATTTTCAACTTTATCATAAACGGCTCCACGGATTTCGATCAAAATGCTTATATAGGAGACACTTCATATTCTAAATAATAATTCATTCCAAAATATTGGAAGAACATTTTTTGTTTGGATTTTTGTAAAAAAAAATATTTTTTGAAGCCGCTTCGTTACTTAACGCGTTAAGGGCCAGCCTGTCTAGTTTCCCCTTCTTTCAGGCATACGGAGAACTTTTGAAATTAATCAAATTAAAGAAGAACTTTTTAAGCTTTCTTTAAGTTAAACAAAGTCAATATTGAATAGTTCAACTTATGATCGATTGGCTTATTTCAATTCGTTAAATGATATGGTGAACAATGTATATAAATAAATTTTTTAAACTACTTAACACTAATTTTCCAAACTATTATAAAACAATGTTTTCAATTTTGAATTTTTAAAATTGTCATTTGGTGAAACCACCGGAAAATGAAATGTATTAAATATTTCAACTAATTGATTGAGAGCACCATAAGCCATGCTTTGGTGCTTGAACTACAATGAAAGGAAAGGACACTATACATACGATTGACAAACTTCCAGAATTATTTGGATTAGATGTAAGATCATTTTCTATTTTATGAATATACTCTTCATATGAAGAGTTTGAATAGTCATTAAATAATTGTTTAAGGATAAGGAACATTCTATAAATCATTATCAGATCTTGTTTCTTTTATTTTTTTAAGTTTTTGAGATGCGAATCGAACCAATGGTGGAACCTACATGCGAATTCTTACGAGATTTCTTAAATGGAATAGTTTTACTGAAACAGTGAAGGAGCGTATTGTAAGAAACGTATTTCAATTTAAAAATAATCGGTCACAGTCCAGTACATAAAAAATTTACAAAATTATACTTACTATAGTTAAATAAAAGTTTGTCATAAGAATAATTATTATATATTATATTTTAATAAAGTGCAATAACTAATGCACGTTGATGTCGATCTTCTTCTATAAGCTTAACAATAAAAGCTGTTACCGCATTTTCAGCACATACTGTATCGGAGAAAAAAATTAAAGCGGTAGTTCTTCCCAAACGATTCTTCAGTCCATTAAACTGGCTAAGACCATACGATGCCATACAAACTATTATTGTAATCTCATTTTGTTTATAATAATGCGCGCACTAAAGGGGTTTTAACTACCCCTAAAAGGACCAAGCGCAGTGCGAGTTCATTTGAACTAGACGCCTTTATTGGAACGTAGAAGTTGTCATCATCAATTTGTATCCAATTCATATTCGATAGGTTGAAGTCTGGCTCCAAAAGGGCACAACACTTTCTATACAGTCGTTAAGTTTTTCGTAAATTTTATTTTTAGAGCTCGGAGGTATGTAAGTCGATATAATAAATAAATATCCGGATGCCAACTTAATTTTTAAAAAAAGTACTTCGATGTTAGTGGATCGAAAATCGTCAATCAAGTAGGACGTAGGAAAGCTTTTTATGGCAAATCGTTTTCATGACGATCGCGTCTGAAGATTTGGTAGGAGGTGTCAAATAAGTCCGAGTCAAGAATAGAAGTGTTCAGCCAAGTTTCTGTAAGTATAATGAGGAAGATTGTTTACATTTCTGTAGACCCTGTTAGTCTTTTTCCGAAGTCCGTTCAAATTTTGATAGTAAATTAGAATTTGTTGAAGCTGCTTTGACGTCGATTCAGCGTTGTTCGATTTTGACGAAAATGGTTTTGAATTATGCCTCGGTTGTTTGACTTATACTGAAACTTATGAATTATAACGCCATTTGGCCAAAACGGTTACGAGTTTTAGACATCAAAGACTGAGCCTGGTACACGTATTTTAAACGATGAATATTGCGTGTAATTCCGATGAATAATTTTCTCCACATTAAGGATCAGAGAGTTATCCAGTTTACCCGCCAAATAGTTTTTAATGTCAAGAGTGTTCGTTGATGGAGCAAGTTTAGATAAAAATCAGGGATGGCCGTGGCCCGATAGTTGTGTGCTCGCCTGTCAACCTCGTGGTCGCAGGTTCGATTCCTGCCATTGTCTATATTCTATTAAAAACCAATTCTAAAAATTGTCATAAAATTAGTTGCTAGTTTACTCATACATGCTGTTCAGGCATAAAACTAACAACATGTGATTGAGTAAGCTAGTATAACTATAAATATGAGAACGAAATAAATGAAATAATGTGAATTATAAGAGACATAAATAAATAAGTCACGGTTATTTTCTGCGCATTAGTTCAGCGGCTTTCCCTGGAGATAAATCTGAGACAACAACCAGCTCTAGTCTCAGAAAATCGCACCACAGATATTTCCTATCCTTCTTTCACCGGATGCCCGCGCTGTGTTAAAAACATATAAAGGGTATTGATAATCCCTTGAGCGCCTGCAAAATTATAAAAAAAAATCGCAATTAATAAAACTTTTACTCTAAATGATTTTAGCAATGAATTTCAAAAAAAACAGAAACAAGTGGGAAAGTGTGTCTTTAATTTCTGAATATGGCTTAAAACATTTACCTCAAGCGATATTATTGAGTATTACTCTAGATTTAGGACTTTTGGGTAAGTGAGAAAAGGATTCGATTTCTATCGGCCAAAGGGTCTTTTGTAAGCTAAGAGCTGTTTGCTACAAAAGACTATACCAATTGTTTTCAAAGAGAACACAAATAAGTGGAAAAGTGTTTCTCCAATTTTTAAATATGTCTTAAAATATTTAACTTAAACAATAATATTTATTATGATTGAGGATTTTTACATAAAAGAGAAAAGCATTTGAAATCTAGTGGTTAAAGCGTATTTTTTAACCTAAAAGCCATTTTCCTACAAAATATACATACATTTATTTTCAAAAGGAACACAAATACATGGAAGCGTCTTTTTAAACTGTATGCATATCTGTTTGAACATTTACCTCAAACCTTATTATTGATAAAAACTATGTTCAAACAGATACTCACAAATTGTAAAAACACTTTTCCAATTATTTCTGTTCTCTTTGAAAATGATAATCTTAATCTTTTGTAGCAAAGGACATCAATCTTAGAAAAGATTATTTACCCGGTCGAAATCAAATATTTCTCACGCTTATCTTAAATTCCTTAATCTAGAATAGGAATCAATTCTATTGTTTGTGGCAAATGCTTTAATCCATATTCATGAATTATTTAATAAACTATTCCATTTATTTGTTTTCCCTTTAAAAATTGCCTGTATAGTCGTTTGTAGCTAACGCTTTGCCCGCTCGAAATAAAATATCTTTCACGCTTATCTGAATGTCCTTAATCTAGAATAGTAATCAGTTTTCTGGTTTTAGGTAAAAGTTTATCGAGTTATTCATGAAGTGCACAGAAGCTATTCTACTGATTTGTATATTATAGATTTTATCTTTTATAGCAAATACGTACAACGTATTAAAATCGTTTTGAGTGTTTGCAGTCAAGTAGATTTAAACCCTTATCAGTAAGACTTAAAACTAAGAATGTGATTAGTAATCAGGGGTGTATACAGCTTCACTTCTCGGGGGAGGTCACTCTAAAAAAAATCAGTAAACAAAAAAAAATCGATGAGTATAAAGTCATAACAAAGTTTCAATTGGATTTAATTTTCAGCACAGTCCACAAGAATTAGATTTTAAAATTAAAAATCACAGAAACCTTGCAAAGATGTTCTGGTAACCTAAACAAAAACAAGGAGTATACCGAAGCATATTGATATATGTAAATACCAATAAAAATACTTGTAGCATAAATCGTTCAGAGTAAATACTTAAGTACTTTTCTTGACAAAAAATTAAACTGCTTAAGTCAACATTCGTTAAAGCATTCTTATTTTCAAGGAAAATTTATTAAAATATAGTGTGTCGAAACAGCTGAAACTATAGAATAAAAACAAAAAATTGTGGTAATTAAAAACAAATATTTAGTTCTCTTTAACATATGAATAAATAAAGCAATTATATTATTTAACAAAAATCAAGTACTTTTATGCATGTACATCTGCAAACATAACATTTTATTAAAAAAAAAAAAAAAAACAGTCTAATATGCTTCACTTAAAGGTAATTTTACTAAGTTGCTTAAGTAGCACTGTACATATGGGTTTTCCAATAAGAGGTGTTATTTTGATATTCAAAAAAAAGAAATGCGTTGTTGAAGCGTGTATCGTTCCATTTTTATTAATAGCGTAGTTTCTACTTGTCAAATGTCAAAAAATGACAGCTTCAAAAGTGACAGCTACCGAAATAGCGGGCTATTCAAAATAACACCTCTTATTGGAAAACCCCTTATTAAGGCTTTCCAACTTTGTATGTCCACTTAGTGGAGTATTAAAGCTTATTTATGCGTTGAACCACCTGAGCAAGCCCTCATCTAAGTCGGGAATTTGACTGTATTTAATGTTTTTTGTTTTTAAGTTGGATTCTTCAAAATTCTTGTTAATTTTATCCCGATCTCTGCCGAGCCGATATATAGGTATATCCGATATTTCGATCATTACCCCATGCCCCCCCCCCCCCACCTCTGTATACGCCGCTGTTATTAATACTGTTTACATTTAACGCTTTTGGAGGTCTACGCCGCTGTTAGTTATACTGTTTAGAGGTTTTCATTAAATTCTAAAGGATTATTCCTCTGATTGATTTGCTCTATGAATAGAAGTATTTTTATCATTCTTATCAATCAGTTTTCTCGGTAGTTATTCTTTATATTAAGCATTGCTATATAAGGAAATGTAATTATTCTCTAATCAACATAATAATATTTAATGGTTATCGCTTAAAGCAATAATTTTTAACGATATTTTTCTGAATTTCTATTACAATGATAAAGAAATAATAACAATCAATGAATAGAATGCGATTACGGGTAACTGTTTGAAACTAACGTTTATAGCTTAGATTAGGCGTTTCTTACATCATACTGCTTGCAAGGATAGATTCTTTTTGATTGCAAGATAGAAAAGTAAAGATTAGAATAGTTAAAGTTATCACTTCTGTCAGGCGTCCCGAGACGCACATGTTATTTTACTTTACTTGCGATATGTAGGCACCATAAGGCAAGTTTTGCATTTGGAAAAAAAATCGAACTCTAGATTTTAATCAAAGTTGACATTACAACTTTATTGTTGACAATTCGTTGACAGTTGACAATTGCTCTTAAGACAAATGAAATATCCAACAATGTTAAAAACAACCTTTATAAGACCAGTTCTAAAATCAAATAATATTCAATTGCTATTTCGAACAGTTTAACAATGATCTTTGATAAAGTTGTAAGCAGCAAATTCCTCAGACGAAAAGCTCTATAAGCGATCTCAAACATGCCAGTACTACAAAGTGGTCTGAATGTATTAGAAAACTGGTATTTTGAAACATTAAACATAAATAAATGCAAAACAATATCCTTTACTAGAAAACGATACAACACTAACTTTCCATACACAATTAATGGGTCAACTCTTAAAAGGGTATGCAAAATAAAGGATCTCGGCATAATTTTCGATTTGAAGTTAATTTTCTCTTCACATATAAACTTTATAATCAAGAAAGCATTTAAAATGCTTGGTCTTATAATGAGAACATGTAAATCTTTTCAAATGACTAAATCCTATACTACTATGTTTAATTCTCTGGTAAGACCTATTGTTGAATATGGAATATGGAAGCAAAATATGGAACCCCCTTTGTTGAATATAGTGTAAGACTTCAAATGATAACTCTTTTCTCTCTTGAAGAAAGAAGATTATGCATAGATGAAATTTTTGTATTCAAATTATTACACGGTTTGATAGACAATTCTAATATTCTTGAAAAGATTTGTTTTAACGTACCATATGCGCAATACAGGTACCAACTTCCTTTTTTTAACCAAGAACTAAGTTAATAATTAATTCACGTTATATCCGTTATAGAGAATTCAAAAAAATCATAATCAAATCTTTCATGACATCAACTTAGACTAATTTAATGTTTTCAAATTAATAGTTTCAGTTATGGATGAAATTATTTCAACTAGAAACACAACACTTAACTAAAAGTAAGCTTTCGCAAGCCTTACTAATTGAACAAAACAATAAATTTATTAAACATTTATAAAAAAAAATAAATAAAAAAATGAATTTCTCTATGAATTTCAGCCTAAGAAACTATTCAATTTTTAAATAGAATTCGAGTTTATAATTCACTTTCAAGAAGAAATTATTAATATGTATTATTCAAAAATTTTATATTTGTCCTCCCTTTTTTTCAAATAATATTAATTTAAATCTTATATTATAATGGTTATATGTAATTGGACATATAAGTCTGTATATTATCATTTAAATTGAAATAAAAATAAAATTAAATACAATTACGATGATAGAGAACACCAAAAAAGTGGGTCCCGCAATTCCGTCTGTCTATCTGGAGAACGATCTACAGCCTAAACGGCTGAAACGAATTTGTTCAAGGTTGGTGCTTAGGCGTTTTAGGTGATTGTCCAAAATAGATTTCTGAATCGTTGTTTTAGCCACAAAAATAACGGTACTTGCCATTCAAATTTTTACCTTGTTAATTATATCGAAAACGGCTCTAACGATTTTGATAAAAATTGGTGTGTGTACTACTTTATGTATGATGTGATTTACAATTATGCCAAATTTTTTTGTGCAAGCAATTTTATGGCAGTTGCCCTTAGTTTTGGTGCTAAAAAGAAGAAGATTTAATACAAAATGAGCCCACGCGCTTAAGGCGGTAAGAGGATTCCAGTTCGGGGTGAGGGGGTCAATCTATCTGTAGTTTAAAAAAAATCAATAGCCTTAGAAACAGTTACTAAGAAAAAAGATTTATTGAACCCCTACACAAAATAAATTGACATATAGTTTACTAAAAAATTAATTATGTACAGAATATGTTACACATTTCTTTAATGTATCCTTAAGAAATTTATATTATTTAGTCTAGTCTCCTTTGTTTTTTTTTCTCAGCAAATCATGTTATAATTTCATCAACATCGATTGATGATGAACAAAGACAATCTTTCAAGTATGTTACTTCAGAATCCAGTTGGGGAATATAAACGAATCTGTAATCGCAACAACATCAGCTTTGTCGAAATCAAATAATAATAATGAAAACACAAAAATTTGCTCAAATAAAAACAACTTCAGGAGCAATAACAGGCAACCAACCATCTCTGAAAGCTCAACAACGTGCAAATGATGATAATATTGTTACCACTAAACAAGAACATAATATTACTGCAGATGGTGAAACAAATAGTCGTTCGCTGAAGAATAAGACAGCGGGAGTAAGGGAACACTTGCTGTCTGATATTGATGTTATTATGCAACGCAAAAGCATAATCAATTTGGATCTGCTCTATGAGGAAATCATATATTATTTATTATTACTCTCCAACAGCTGAAAGACGAAAACAATTCTTTAAAAAAAATTAATACTTTTGAAGGCAAATTAAATTGGAGTGAGCAAAGGCAAATATAGAACATTATTGAAATAACTGGGGTACCTGGGGTACAATGCAATTGAATGTGTCCAAAAAGTTTTTCAATGTGAACTGGATGTGTCGGTACCTGTAGTGGATATACAAAAATGTTTTGTTAAGCGTATTAGGCATCGACTTTCTACTCAAACTTCAAGTCAAAATGTAAATAATAACAAAAAGTTTACTGATGTCATTTGCGTTCATCTGGCCTCTCACCAAGTTAAACAATCGATTATGAAGAAAAACAGGAAAGTTGGAAGGAAACTCAAAGCTTCAGTATTCGATCCTAAGAACAAGCAGCCTATATATATCAATAATAGTGTAACTAGTTACAACTCGTGCTCTTTATAATGAAGCTTAAAAAATTAAAATAATTACAAATACTTATGGTTTCAAAATTCACAAAATTCTATTGAGAAAAGTTGATAAGGGAAGGGGTGTTATTGTTAGATCATTTGATGAGTTGTATTCTTTGAAAGATTAATTTACTTGTCTTTCGTTTTAATTCTTGAATTTAATTTCTCATGTTAAATTCTTTTTTAAACAATGATCTATCAAGTAACAACCCATCCAGTATTACTATTAGTTCCATAAGTAATGATATTTTTTGTAAGATCTCTGCTGATACCAACCCTTTTTTATTGTTCACCAAAACATACTTAGTCTTCGACAAAATTTCGATTTGCTTGTGTGTAATCTCGAAGCTCTTCCATATTTGCCTGATCTAATCTTTGTTTCAGAAATTTGGATTTATCAATATGAAAGTGATAATTTTTCAATTACCGGGTATAATTTCCACACAAATTCAAATGAAACGTATTCTGCAGGTTGGAGTTGGAGTTTTTGTACGTGAGTCATTATTATGTAATGTTGTATGTCATAGTTTATTATCCGCTGACGTTTTATAGCGTTCTTGTAGTATATGTAACAGAGTTTTCAATTTCGTTTGTGTATATAGACTGCAT
Source organism: Philhelius pedissequus (assembly GCA_910595825.1). Classification (NCBI taxonomy): domain Eukaryota; kingdom Metazoa; phylum Arthropoda; class Insecta; order Diptera; family Syrphidae; genus Philhelius; species Philhelius pedissequus. The sequence continues at coordinate 30,304,031 of OU343164.1, forward strand.
GTGCATAATGTAGAATTATTTTTAGAGGAAGTTGCCACATTTTTAAATAATTTTAAATCATCGTTATCCTTGGAGATTTTAATATAGATATCTTAACTTTGAATTCTATTTGTGATTCTTACTTTGCTTTGACAGCAGAAAATGGTTTGTCTTCCTTAATTAATGAACCCACAAGACCTGTATCTCAGTCTTGCGTTGATCATGTTTTTTGTCGTTTCAAAGATTTATGCCTTAGTGATTGTTACGGAATTAATTTTGATCTCCATATAACTGATAATTTCATGACTGAGATATTGTTTAATACTCTGAAAATCTTGAAATCAAAACAAAACAAAACATATACCCAACTCCTATTAAAAAGATCAACTTTGATCTTTTGAAAAACTCTCTCCGTTTTGCTAATTGGGAAGCGGTCCTTGACGAAAATAATGCTTCAAATGCGTATAGTTTATTCTTAGCAACCTGACAAACTTATATTAACACCAACAGCTATATCTGCTTAGTTAAAAAATCCGAAATAAAACTGAAGCCTTGGATAAATCAAAACATAATTAAAAAAAATTTTAAAAAATTAATAGCGTATGAAATGTTATAAGCATCCTTACAATACTGCCCTAAAAGAGAGTTATAAAACTATGTGTAAAAAAGTTAACCTTAAAATTAGATCCTGCCGTGATAGATATTACGAGTATCAACATTTATTAACTAAATCTTTAGGTAACCGAAAAAATGAGTGGAAATCTATAGCCATATAGTCTTGCAAAGTGATGGAGCTCAGATTGATATTCCTATTGATGTTGCAAGTTTATCTGAAACGAGTTTTTTTGTCATCAATGCTGTGATATTGGACTTTTTGAAGATACTTGCCAAAGAAGTTTCTACTTTGATCCCATTTCTGGGTCAGAGGTTAATAATCTGATAAACTCCCTTAAAAAATCTCTTGCGTGTGGGGATGATTCCATTTCTAATTATGTTTTAAAAATGATTGCCTATTCTGATATCCTAGCACAGTTGTTCAACTTAAGTATCTGTTCTGGTGTTTTCCTTTCAGAATTAAAATGCGCAGTTGTGGTACCTGTTTATAAAAAGGGTTGTAAAAAGGAGGCTAACAACTATGATCTTTATTGTCGTCCATTTCAAAGATCTTTGAAAAAGCTGTTAAAAATAGAATGTTGCGTTACTTGAACAGAAGTAAATTCTTTAGCTCATCACAATTCGGCTTTAGAGAAGGACTTTCTACCGAAGAAGGGATTCTTGACTTCTGCTCCCTCATAAACAAAGGTCTTGATGATAAAATGTATTATGCAGGTCTGTTCGTTGACATAAGTAAAGCGTTTGATACTGTAGATCATGTCGTTCTCCTATACAAACTACATTCTTTTGGTTTTCGAGGTATCATTTCTAATTGGTTCGAGTCCTATCTTAAGGGTAGAAAACAAAAATTTAAAGTTGAGGACAAAATGAGCGACATCAGGGTTTCGAACATTGGTGTTCCCCAAGGGTTGGTCCTAGGTCCCATTTTATTTCTAATATATATAAATTCATTATTCAGCCTTCTATTCACCGCTAAAATTACAGATTTCCCAGATGATATTGGTCTAGTCTATAACTCTAAAAGTGCTCTGGATCTTGTGGCCGATTTAAACCACGATCTTCAATTTTTTACGTATCTGGTTTGCCAAACATAAACTTAACATAAGTAACAAAACTAGAGTAATGTATTTCAGCTTAAGAATGCGAGATTTTCTTCACATGCACATTGTTTTTCATGAACAAAACTGTTTACAGTATAAAATCTCTAATTGTTTTTGTAATGGTAATCTGTTAACTTATGATTCAGAAAAAAAAGGAATGGGAATTCAGTGCTAATTGCTTCAATATAGATGAAGTTATTGAATTCAAATACCTTTAAAGCAAATATTTACGCTCTTCAGTCCGCAGTCTATTTCATCTTAGAAAATTTTGTAATAACTCTACTTTAAAAACTACTTATTTTGGTTTATTTTATTTGAAAATACAATACATCATAAGCTGCGTTTGTTCTATCATTTTTTCTAACAGTTTCTTTTATATATTTATTATCATATTTGTATTTTATTAATTTTTATTACAGCTTTATTCGTAAAGTAGTTCTTCCAAACATTTTTCACCCCACGCGTTAATTTTCCAATAATAATTTTAAAAGTATATGTAGGAGTGTCATTTAAAACTATTTTAATTTGCTAAATACAGAGTGTATAAAGTATGAATAAAAAAAATTAAATTATTATTATTATTATTAAACGAATCTTCAAAAATACTCTTCGGCAGACTATCAATGATTCATACTAAAATAACGCGTAATCCTGCTTTCTGTATTGGAAGCTATTTTAAGGATCCAATATTTATTTTTTGTATCAAATTATAGCATACAGCACGGTATCATTTTATTAACTCAGCCCCACCAAATAAAACCTCAGTGAGCACTCAATACACGGCCTGGGGTCCAATTCCGCAAGCATGAGTTTTATTTGTGTACACAGAAAGTTGTGTGCACATACCTACATATTTACGAATCCGCAAGGGTACGATTCAGTTTTCTTGACACATAACGTGTACATAGTTAGCAAATTTATTCACCCAAATTTTAAGTGTGAATAATTTTTATTTTTACGAAAAACCATTCACGCTTGCGGAATTCGGCCATTAATAGGACAAGATTTCTCGCTGAATTGTAAAAAATACAATTATATAAATTATATTCTGAATTTTTGGAAATAAAATTTCAACTTCGCTTAAAATATTAAATTGCTAAATCATGAAATTTAATTTAAATGGATGAAAAACAGTCCACAAAGTTCAAATTTATCTCAGAAAATTCGAAATTTTCCCGACTTTATTTTTTTGCTCCTAAAACAGTTGATTTTAAGCTTTTGGGTGACATTTGGAAAAAAATATTATCTAAACTTCAAAATATTGCTTGTTGCCTAATGCCCACCTGTCAAGCAATGAACAGTCAAAATTAATTGAGGGGTGGCTTAAATGGATTAAGAAACCTCTACAAAATTCAAATTTTACCTCAAAAAATTCGAAAATTTTCCGATTTTATTTTTAGATCCGGAAAATATTGGTTTTAATGTCGAATTCAAGAAAACCATTTCAAATCGATTTCAGACCATTTTATTGTATATTGTAAGGAACCTGCACAAAATAGTGCGCGTGTAAAGTCTAAGAAATCTTGCCAAAAACGCAAGATCTGTTTTGACAGATTTTGTTAAGAAATAATTCGATTGTGTTCAGAAGAAATCCAATGTTTGGTTGTTTGAAATTCGACATAAGCCTATTGCGTGACGTTTTGAAAAAAAATATTATCAAAACGTCTAAATCTGTCAAAATCCATTGAAGGATGGCTCCGATTTAAATAGATTAAGAAACCTCTACAAAATTCAAATTTTATCATGGAAATACGGCTCTTCAAAGTTCTCTGACGTTTGTCGTTGGTCGTAAAAGCATAATGTCTGATTATGAAAAGCTTTTGCGATGTAGCTTGAGCGATATAGAAACAAACATGTGCGCTGTGCGACTGCGCTACCTCATCGCGCAACCGCGTTTGTGTTTGAATAGGACACACAATAGCAGTACTTCCGTTTGATATTTTTATTATCCGAGGCAGATTTTTGAATTCTTTGGATGTTCCGGGCTTTCCGCCACACAATTTAAAATTGAAAGTAGGCTCGGTTATAATTTTGCTGCGCAACCTCAATGCACCAAAACTTTGTAACGGAAAGCATTTGATTGTGAAAAACATCAAATCAAATTTAATTCAAGCCACGATTTTGCGGGGAAAATTCATAGGCGAAGATGTTCTCATTCCACGGATTCCGCTTATTCCGAATGATTTGCCATTCGTGTTTAAAAGTCTTCAATTTCCGGTGAGTCTCGCTTTGGATTGCTATGACAATCCATGAATCGCAAGGACAATCGCTGTTGTGGCATCAATCTCGAATTCCCATGTTTCTCACATGATCAATTATATGTGACGTGCTCACGTTTTAGCAAATCTACCGCTTTGAACGTGTACATACAAGAAAATGAAACTAAAAATGTTGTGTACCGTAAATCACTTCAGTAAAAAGCGTAAGGCTGACCGCCAACGCCAATCATTTTGATTTGATTGAAAAACATAGACATTGTTAATTTAGTTATTTTTATTGTATTTAATAAAACTTTAGAATAAAGAATTTTAATTGACCGCATTACATGAAACAGCATTGTGCATGCTCGGAATTATTATTTTCTTGACATAAATGAATTTAGGCGAAACGAAGTTCGCCGGATCAGCTAGCATTTTTATAAATTTCGTTTTAAAACTTCATTACCTACCTTGGAAGTATTGTAAAAAGCATTAAAATTTACTGCACAAGATGTGAAAAAAAAACTTCTGTCACATAGGTTGTATTTTTTTATAATCTACACGCGCTCAAGGGATTATACTCCCTTTAAATGTTTCAACACAGCGCGAGCGTAAAGATAAGGAAGAGAAAGAATGATAGGAAAGATGTGTGGCGCGATGTTCTGAGACTGTAGGTGGTTGTTGTCTTAGATTTTATCTCCAGGGATGGCGGCTGAACTAATGCGGAGAAATGTCCGTGTCTTATTTATCTATGTCTCTTATAATTCGCATTCAATTTTTTTATTCTCTGTCATATACTATCGGTATACTAGTTTTACTTAATCACATGTTGTTAGTTCTATGCCTAAACAGCATGTAATGAGTAAACCAGCAACTCATTGTATGACATTTATTTTTAAAATTGGTTTGTAATGGATATATAAGAGGACATAGACTACAGCAGTAATCGAACCTGTGACCATGAGGTTGACAGGCGAACAAACAACTATTGCGCCACGACCACCCCCATATCTTGAAAAGCTTGCAAATTCAAAAAGTTTTGAAAATAAAACAACATGTTTCTCAAGTGGTTGTTTTTACGTTCGAATCAGCAAACGTCGACAAGGTACATCCAACGTTTATCATTTTATCCCTTTGTACCTGTCCACACTAGAGTTTAACTATGACGATTTTTTACGATTTTACATGCATTAAAAAGAAACAGACAATCTACCCTTCTCTTTTCTACGCATCTAAGATCGTAAAAAATCCTCATAGTTTAAAGCCAATGATGACAGCCACTTTCAGTCTACATTTTTTTAATCCCCACGAAGATAAGCAAAAGTGTGAGGTTAGCCTTAGACCAAAATTGATAGGTTAGAAATGACCAAGAATCGAATAATCAACAACAAGGAGAGGCACCAACCTTTAAATACCTAAACAAGTAGAAAGAAATTTGCTGTGGATCGTTTTCTTGAATTTGTCTTACTTCACTGTGATATATTCTCAACAAAACACATCTGATATTGATTGTTTTCTTGATATTAATGTTGCTGATTTTTTTGTTGTCGATAAAAAGAATTTATTCGATAATCGAATGAAAGGAAATGCCGTTCAAATATTAAAGAAATAAACATTGGATTAATGAGTAGATGAGATACATTGGAAGATCTAAATTATAGTTGGTTAACTAGATGGTGAGGTTGATGAGTTTCTATTACCTTAAAGCAAAAAAAAAGTTCTGTCGGCAAAGATGTGGTCAAATGAAATATTTAATATTTAAAAACAATACACCTATTAATTCTTAAATTCATTCAATTTATTTAAAATATCTATATATAACTGTACGGTTAAGTATTTATTAGAGTTACGCTCTTTCAATGGAAGTAAAGACTTTTGACGAACAAATAAGAAATTTATTATGAATATTAAATAAATATGCTTGTCTGTTGAAGTTACAAAGAAGAATGAATAATATGATTGAAATTATTTTATACAAAATAATAAAGCTCTACTTATGTTACTTTGACTTATATTATATATGAAGAGTGTTTTATCGCAAGGTGCAAAATGATTCTGTTCAACACCCCCTCTCAATTTGTGCCCGGTATATGATGGAGTCCAAGCCCGATTAAACATCTTTCATGATTCAGCCTTGGAAGAGACTTGGTGAGTATATCAGCGACCATATTTTCTGTTGGTAAATATTTCAGCGATATTATTGGCCAAATCTTTAGAACTTCTCGGATGAAATGATACCTTATATCAATGTGTTTGGACCGAGCGTGAAAAACAGAAAGTTTAATAGAAACACTGCTTCTCTACTTTCATCGCTGATTGCCATATATTCAGCTCCTATTGAAGATAATGCGACCGTTCTCTGCTTCTGAGATTCCCATGAAACAGCTGCTCCACTGATGACAAAAGTTGATCCAGAGTAGGACCGGCGATCAATTGGGCAGTTTTACCAAACTGCGTCTACAAATGTTCCTGTTTCATCTTTGTTAAATTGAAGACCATAATGAGTAGTGCCTTTCAGGTAACGCAATACTCGTTTAGCTGCAACCCAGTGTTCTTGATTATAGCAGTTATTAAATTTACTAAGAGCGCTTGCTGCATATGCTATATAGGGGTGTGTTGCTACAGCTAGATACATGAGAGCGCCAGTAAGCTCACGATATGGAACGTTAAATAATTAATCCTTGTACTCATCGCGTCCCTTAAAGAGTTTGCAATATGATGTCATAGAAGTTGCTACACGCTTGCAGTCTTCCATTCTAAATCTCTTCAATATATTTTCAATGTATCCGCTTAGCGTCAATTGAATTTTACCTTGCAGTCTTTTAATTTGTATGCCTAGACAGTAATTGGCTTCTCCAAGATCACGTGTCTTAAGTTCTTTAGCTGTCGCACTTTTAATGTCTTGTACCATTCTTTGATTGCTTGTCATCGACATAAATGAGCACGAATATTTTATTCGGTATCAGACATCTTCTTCAACAATTCGTGCAACAACACGGGTTTTTCCATGTAAATGTCTTCATTGACTGTTCCGTTCAAGTATGCTGACGTGATGTCCATTTGATATATCTTTATTTGGAACTTTGCAGCTAGAGAAATCATAAGCCTTAACGAGCTAAGTCTGGCCACAGGAGGAAAAGTTTCATGGAAATCTATCTACGGCTTTTGTGTGAAGCTTTCCATTTGCTTCGCAATACCATTCTACAGCCGACTGTTCTTGAATTTTCAGGCATGTCTACGATAGTCCAGGTGTCATTGGTAATCAGGCTTCGAATTTCGGTGTAGATAGCGTCTTCCTAGTCCGGTTTTTCATATCCGGATAAAGGTATTTTAAGTGGTACTTTAGCAGCATTCATTGCAAATATCTGCTATCATTCTATCACACCTTGGAATTCCTGCTATTCATCACTAATGTTCTCTTTCTGGGTAATTTGAATTTCTTTTTGAAATCTCTTCGGACGCCCTGGTTTTCCGGTTTTTATTTTTGCTGGTCTTCCTGGTCCGTATTTAGGTTTTGTCGAATTGGTTACAACTTCTTGGATAATTGGTTCATTGTTATCTTCGGGGTCAATTTCGATTTTTGTATCTGCTCTTTTGTCATCGTTGTAATGGCATTTTTTGTTATCTTCGATTTTAAAACGACCGTTTATGGTACCCTTATCAACAAAGTCTTCATAATTTACTTGATTTCTCAGGTTATCGAGGAACTTGGCATCTCTTGGAACGTGAACCTTCCTTGAGATGGAACCCAAACTCTATAGCCTATTTGTGCATCCCGACTAGGAATATGCCTTCTAAATCCCTGTCGTCAAAATTACCTTTCCCTTGGGTCTTATACAAGATGAATACTTTACTGCCGAATGGATGAAGATAATCTAATTTCGGTATTCTACCAGACCATTTCTTGAAGGGGATATCCCCCTCCAAACTTTTCGCGACGCAGCGATTACGAAGATAATTGGCAGCGGCAATGGCCTCAGCCCAGAAATAGCGTGGGCGACCTGACTCTTTCAGCATGCAACGGGCTGATTGTATGGCTTTGATTTTTCTTCCAGTTTGTGCTTCTGAAAAATTCTCAAACTCGTTAAATTTTGAAATAAATTCATTCTTACCATGTATAAAATAGGTCATGCATTATCGGCTGTAATCGTCAATGGACGTGATAAAATAACGTGACCCATCTTTTGATTCGGTTTTCATTGGTCCGCTTATGTATGTACTATGTCAAGTTATCCTTTTGAACGTTCGATTCGGTCACAAAAGAGTATACGAGCTAATTTTGCTACAATGCACGTTTCACATGGCTTTAAGGAATATTTCAATGGTGGTATCAAGCCCTACCTCGCCAGAAGTGTCATATCTTGCGCATTCAAGTGGCCAAGCTTACTGTGCCACAAATCTGTGTCTTCAGCTCTACTGATTATTGCAAGTTGGCTTTCTTGTTGTTCGGCACACAGGTTAAACCACTCCCCACAGCGATTTGCTTCTATCTTCGTTTTTCCGTGCTGGTCTTTAGCTTTGTTTTCAGTAAACAGCACTTGATCGCCTTTATCCAAAATGTTAGCGATGGATACCAGATTGGTACGAAGATCGGGAACATGAAGTGTATTGCTAAGCTTCACTGCCATATTTTTGTTGTCATTCCAGGTTGATAAGTTGACATCTCCCTTTGCAGTCACACCAGAGGATATATTCGTAGCTAGGTTAAGACTGGATTGTGTTTGCTGAATATTTTCTAACAACATTCTGTTTTTGCACAAATGTGAAGTGAATCGAGTATCTAAGCACCATCTTTGACCATTACGTCTTTAACAGACGGGTCTGCAGAATAGGCTGTGTCTGAATACATACTTGTGGATCCCTTATTCTTGAAACAATCAACAGCCTTATTCCCCTTCTTTCCCCAAAAATTACAATTGCATTTGAAGGCTAGATTCGCTGATTTATGAGAGGAATTCCAGATTCTTCCTGGAATTTCGTTGATCTTACTCGTATTTCGTGATGTGCTTAAATTATGTTTAACAAACATTGCTCCAAATGACAGATCTATGGACTTCAAAATCTTGCTTGTCGAGCAGGGCCTTTGGATACAAAAATAGACTCCAGCTTCAACCAAATACCCCTTTATGTCTTGCATCCACGTATTTGGCTCAATTCCGTTGGGTTAATTGCTAAGATGAGATCGGATTTAGCCTTTCGATCCCCCACGATCCATGCGTCCGGAGCTTTTTCGTCATTTAGCTTTTCTCCGGTTACATATCCCCACGTATCATTTTTCACCATTACTGCTTCTATTTGAAATCTCCAGGGCCCATGTTCTGTAACTCATTCGATAACATTTCCTCACTTAACGATTCTGAAAAAATGGGTTTCTGGTAAGTTGAGGCGATACCTTAAATTTTAATTTGTTTGACTGGGATTTTCCAATGGAATGTGATAAAGTGAAAAAGTAATTTCGGCATTTTAACAACAAAACAAACATATTGTTTTTTTGTTTCTCGACTACTTTTATCGACTCGAAAGTTATAGAATATGGGCCCAGCTTTCATAATTTTCTTTCGTTAAGCTTTCGATGTGAATGGAATTGAGGTTAGCCATAGTATTCTGCGGATTCTTCGATTCAAAATTCAAAATAATCTTCCTTATTCTTTGTTCTCTGGGCCCATAACCTATTAGAGTTACGCTTCTTCAATAGATGTAAAAAGACTGTTGAAGAACAAATAAGAAATTTACTATGAATATTAATTAAATATGTTTGTATGTTGAAGTTACAAAGGAGATTCATTAATTGAAATTACTTTTGACTAATATTATATATGAAGAGTGTTTATCGTAAGGTTGCATTACAGGTACAAAATATGCGACAGCCAAAAATTTCACTGTAAATGATATGAGTTGATGCCAGAAACATACATTCTTTTGTGGAATTGAAGTCATATAAGTAAAGTAAAAAAAAGAAGTAATTAATTCATTTATTGGGACATTATTTAGATAAATAAATAATTGGGACATTATTTAGATACATAGTTTAAATATGATAATGAATTTGAGATAACTTTGGGTTGGCCGTCAGCTTGAATGGCAATATAATATTATTGTAATGATTAGTTATATACACAAAATAAAAAAAAGAAAAAAATTGCTTCAGATATAACAAATTTCTGTATTTATAATAGATTATAGAAAATTAAAAAGTAAAACTTTCCTTTCCTTGATATTCTAGTCGTTGGTGTTTGAAGATTGGACAAATGCAGATGATATGAAATTTATCTTCCTTGGCTTTCATGTAGCACAGAGTGCAAAATTGGTTGAAACCAATATTGTATGGACTGCCATTTAGGTAAATGAGCTCACAACTCGATTTAGCAGCAGCGATTATAATTAAATTTCAAAAATATAACTCTGCTTTCAGATTGTCGTGCTTCTTCAATCAATGCGTTACGAGTGTAATCTTCATTTATTTGTATTTGTTGTTCTATTAATAGGTCTTTATCTTAGTGAAGTTCCAGTCTAAATTAATTCTGTAATAAACGTCAAAATTTTGTCATTCCATCATACACCAGTCCTTGTTTCTTTTTTCGTAATGAAGCATTTTTTTTTTTTTGTTAGAAGAGTACTTGTTAAAATCTTAGGCAGGCCAGTTACAAGATACAATGAATAATTTGGGGTGTTTCTTGGTAAATGAAATATCTTTTTAAAAAAATGTCGATGAAATTTGTCAATCACTTCCAATTCATCTGTTCCCCAAATATAAGCAGCATAACAGAGTGTTGATTTTACTACACCAAGCAGTAGATTTTCCTTTATTTTCAGTCTCATGTATTTATATTGTTTAGTAACTTCAATCTCGTTGTTCTTGTATTTATATATTCTATATTTATTCATTTTTATTTAAACTTCGAGAGCTATTTGTAAAGGCAATAATCAATAATCATCAATTGCAGGCTTACATGTGATTTCGATATTAGTACTAAGTCAGCCCCATACAAAACCCAGTAACTTTAGTATCAGCAATATGAATTCCACCGGGTATATGTAAACGGTGATTTTTTAAGAGCTTGGTTTTTGAAAATTCAAAAAAACACAGAAACTTGTAAAAAGTGAATGAAATTTTTATTTGGATCGATAAATCAATTTCTGCCATTTACTTTTCAAATATAATTTCACTTAAATGTTGCCCGCGGCTACGCTTCAGGTGGTCCATTCTGAAGGTCCAATTTTGGCAAACTTTTTCACACATTTCGGCCGGAATCTCACCAATGACGCGTTCAATGTTGGCTTCCAAGGCAGCAATCATGTTTGGCTTGTCCCCATAGACAATAGACTTAACATAGCCCCACAAAAAATAGTCTAATGGGGTCAAATCACATGATCTTGGTGGCCAATTGACTGCGCCAAAACGTGAGATCAACTGCTCACCAAATTCGCCTCTCAATTGATGCATGGTTTCGCGTGCAGTGTGGCTTGTGGCACCGTCCTGTTGGAACCACATGTCGACCGAGTTCAATTCTTGCATTTTCGGCAAAAAAAAATCTGTTATCATCGAACGGTACCTTTCTCCATTGACCGTAACCCTGCGGCCTTCATCGTCCTTGAAGAAGTACGGCCCAATGATGCCGCCTGCCCATAAGCCGCACCAAACAGTGCATTTTTCGGGATGCATTGGTAGCTGCTGAATTGCCTCTGGCTGCTCTTCACTCCAAATACGGCAATTCTGCTTATTCACGTATCCATTTAGCCAAAAATGAGCCTCGTCGCTGAAGACGATTATGACGACCATAAAACGGACGTAGCTTGCGAAACACATTTTTCACAGAGCACGAATTTTGATAATAAATTTCAATAATTTGCAAACGTTGTTCAGGCGTAAGTCTATTCATGATGAAATGGCAAACAATACTGAATCGAAATGTCAAATGTTCGTGGAATTTGTCATGTGTGATCTGTGAAAAATATAAACGTCAAAAACCAAGTAGCAAAAAAATCACCCGATACATGAGACTATGTCATTAATAAAGAGTAAAAATAGTAGGGCACCTCACAGGCGTCCTTGTTTAACTCCTGAATCTGTATCAAAGCACTGAGAGTAAGCTGGTCCATCTCATAATGCTGCTTGCGTGCCTGTAAATATTTCTTTCACGACTTCGATAAATTTTGATGAAAGACATACTCGTGACAGCTTGTATAAGAGTGTATTTTGGTTTACAAGATCAAACTCTGCTTCATATCGACGAAAAATGAGTATACCTTCTTTTTAGTAGCTTGAAATGGTTTTATATGCATTCGATTAGGTAATGGGCTGTGAAATTTTGAAACAATCGTGTTTAAACTTCAAAATTGTAAATTTTTTTTGATGATGGGGAAGAAAAATGATACCACACCACTCAAAAAATTTATTAAAAACAACAAAAAAAACATAAATGAAAATTAAATTATATTCGCCACCATTCGCCAGATCTAAATAGTGTTACCTTGTATAGGCACCTCTTAGCAATTTTTTTTTCAACAGATATTTTGTATTCTAAACAATTTTTTTTAAATTTTAATTCAAAAATAAAATTTTTTAACTGTGATGTTTTTCTCGAACCAACGCGGAATGCTATAATTTATTTCTATGTAGGAGGGATATAAGGATGATTTGATAAAATCTTCTCAGTTATGGGTATGTAGGTACTATCAAGGACAAGACAGAAATTATTTTTTAAACATGAAAAGAAAGTTCCCTGAAAAAAAGAAACAAATAACTGCACAATAGCTTAAAATATAAAAATATAAAACAACTAATATACAAACAAACAAAACTAAATGTGCTCTGTCTTTTTCTTATTTAATATCCTTGCCTCTCTGTGTTTGTGTGTCCAAAGAGAATTCTGCGAGTGAATATATATTCCGCATGACCAGAGAAGGGTCCAATCCCAGTGGGTAGTCAAGCGACCAATGCAAGTACGAGCGGCACTTTATTTTGATATTTTTTTTTCTGGCAGAGTGAGTAGATTATGTGTATATAAGAAAATATACAAATACTCGTATATATATATATACATAGCAACCTATAGGGATATGTAGATATATTGTATATAATAGTATAAATCCAATTTTAAATGAAAAATTAATTTTATATTTCTTCAATTAGTTGCACATTTAATGAATGATTTGAATGAAATTTAACGTTCTGCGGGAAGAGTTTATTTTGTTTGAAGCGCCAATCAAGAAAATAGGAGGGAGCTATGTAACAAAAATTCATTATAATAATAACAAAAGGTAAACAAAACATTAAAAATGAAATTATAGCACAAGGAAGCCAGATCAAAAGTGGATTAGAAAAAAAATTCAATCAGCATGTTTATAAGGTAACCTGCGATATAATTGTGGGCGTGGATATTGACGTGACAACTGCATTTGCTCGGAATGAAGTACAGATATTAGGTACGTCCCTACCTTTGAATGGAATCTAAGCAAAGTGTAGATACGCTTAGGATCGCGAATCGTGGAAAGCAATATGATGGGTCTTTGGGTGTTTCCTTATTTAATGTCTGCATTATCTACGTAGGTACATATACATATGTATAGGGTGATGGAGCTAGTGGTCGGCCACCTATTTTTTTTTACGTTTGACTTTCCCCTAAAATTCAGTTGTTCGAGTTTTTGATATAAAATTTAATTTATCTGATTTTTTGGAATGTCTTAATTTCGAAATTCTTGCTTTTTCTAGTCAATTTGCTATAAAAAAAAACTAATTATTTCAAAACAATTAAATGAAAGTGTGATTCCTATGTAGTCGGCCCAGAGGTCGGCCACATGACTTTCCAGTAGTCGGCCTCAATATAAAAATTTATATTTTCATACTAAATATGTGTCTATTTCCAATTTTATAGAATGTAGGTATCCAGAAATCATTTTAATATTTAATATAAACAATTCAGTTAAATAAAAAAATGTGATTGTAATATTTTATTTGGTCTAAGAACGCCATTTCATATAAGGTACAAAGACATGGACTTTTTTTTGAAAAAAGTTAATTAATAGAAAAAAAATACATTTAATTTATATGAAAATGAAAACTAATAATTATAAAAATGATATTAACTTCATGCTTTTAAGACCTAAAGTCTTTTTAAATGAAACGTAAATTGCACGGTACTAACTAGAAGGAATTGAAAGATAGGAATATATGAATCTACTAAGTTTGTTTTACATGTAATAAATATTTTCATATTTCAGGCAAATGTTATTAAGCATTGCTTTAGATAAAACAATAAAAAAACAACTTATATTTTTATTAATATTTATGGAAAAGTTGTTTTTCTTAGTATGTTTTCTTATTTCTGAAATGGTTTGGTATTTCTATGGTATAGCATATATAGTAATGTAATGTGGGCGGTCAGTGTTTGGACGGTGTGTATACAAAATAATGAAATTATTACTGCTAAAATCACTTAGATCCATGCAAAATGCGTGTGTTGAGTACACCGAACCGAAACATTATTGGCCGTAACCGCCGTTTTCGATGGCCACTTTCTGACCTACCTAAAACCTACTTTCCGGGCATAGTTTTAACAGAGTGACGAGGCTACCAGAGTAAGGAACACTAGTTGTATCAAATGCCCTCATTTACACTGATTACAGAGTAGTTAGCCTCCTTATGGCTTCCTAATGAATCATTATGCAATTTGCTGTATCATTTGGGAACTAAGCCAATACCTGATTTCAAAAGGAAGGCAAGTGAAGGATGTTTCGTTGACATTATCAAAATATATGAAGCATCTCCCAAAACATCTTCGAGGCATCTATTTTTAATAAATACTATTTTAGCTCCAGGAACTACTTTCTCGCGTGTATTGTTTGTATTGACATTACATTACATTACATATTATACTACTCCGTAGATAAATCTACGAAGTGGAGACACTGAAGCACTGGCAACGAAGACCATTGGCTTTAAACATCACATACATTAATACCACAAAGAGAGACAGAGAAAGGAAGAACATACAACAGAAGAAACACATGTCAACATCACGTGGTTGGTTTCCGACGGTCCACCATCTTAGTACTAACCACGCGCAACGATGCTTGATTTCGCTGATCTATGGGAAGCGATGCTTTTTTTTTTGTTTTTTTAAATTCATTTTTATTTCATTTTAACTTATAACTATCTTAAAGCTAGACAAAAATGTTTAAAACTATTTTAATTAAATCTAATTTGATTTTTATTTTATTTTATATTTCAAGTAAGTTTCACAAAAACTTGATATCTTATCAGGGGAAGCGATGCTTTCATCGGAGCCAAGGCCGTTGACTCTAAAGATATATTTCAGTCTCATCTTGTGTTCTACAAGGAAGCCATTTGGGCCCACTTGACAACTGCGAAGATGTTTGAAGAACTCATAGTAGCAATATAAAGATTAAACATTCAATATAGATACTTGTCTGACTTGTGTTTTCATTTGTTTTTGAATGTATTGCTTAGTGCCATTATTCTTGTCTCACCATGGTCTCGCGGTTTATTTAAGAAATGATGTCGCCAACGAAATTCAACCACAATATGGTTTGTGCTCAAACACAAATTTTAATTTCATATGGTTGAAATTCTCGGTAAACAAGCGCATCATACACACATGTTTCATCTATAGGAGCCCAAATTCGGACAGAAATTGAACTTTTAACGAATTTGATGCTCTGTTTGACTCCATTCAAAGAATTTTTTCACATTATCCTCACACTGAAATCGTCATTGCGGGTGATTCCAATGTACACAATTCTAGCTGGCTCCGCTTTTCGAGCCAGACAACACCCGAAGGAAGATATGTTGAGGTCTTTGCTGAGTTAAACCAACTGACTCAGGTTGCTGACGAGCCAACTCGAATCCCTGACGTTGCAGGTCAAACCGCCAACACTCTAGACTTGTTCCTTACCTCTCGCCCTAATAAATACACGGTATATGTATTATCTCCTGTAGGCACATCAGACCATTGTGTCATATCTGCAAATTTATCATGCCAACAACACTCAGTTAAAGCAAAATGACCTGTGAGAACCGTTTGGCAATATGAGAATGCCAACTGGGACGGTCTCAATAATTTCTTCATGAACTTTAACTGGTCATTATGCTTCTTCGGTAGTGACATAGACTCCAGCGCAGATATGATAACATGTCTAATTCTTCTCGGAATGAGAAATTTCATCCCGAATAGGGTTAAATCTATCAAACCGAAAGAAAATGCATGGTTTGATTCGAGCTGTAAAGAGGTTATTAGCGTTAGAGAAGTAAGTTTCCGGAATTATAAAGCCAACCCTACTGAGGAAAACCGGAAAGAGTTTCAACAAGCTAGAAAGACTTGCAACGTTCACATTCGTAGAACTAAATTTTTGCATGACCAAAAATTAAGTCAAAAAATACTACTACTAATGTCCCAAAAGTAGTAAGAATTTTTGGTCATTTGTGGAAAATATTCGAAATTCAAGTTCGTCTTCGGTTCCAACGTTCATTTTAAATGACACCCCTTTTGTCAGTTCTCGTGAAAAAGCCAATTTGCTTGCAGCTCAGTTCGCTGTCAATTCGACGCTGCCAGAAAGTGTTATGACTCCTCCAATACTTGAGAGTGTACACGATTTTGTGGACGAATCTTCTTTTGCACTCGTGCAGTAGCTACAATCCTCAAAGACCTTGACATACACAAATAGGCTGGCCCGGATAGTATCCCTCATATCGTTCTGAAGAGGTGTCCTTCAACGCTGGCAAACCCACTGCGTAAGCTATCCCACTCTACTGGTCTCTTTCCGAGTTGATGGAAAACAGCATTTGTCCAGCTTGTCCCTAAGAAAGGCGAATCCTCACCCTATAATTACCGTCTAATTGCACTTACGTCCCTTCTTTCCAAGGTCATGGAAAAGCTGATTAATTATCAGCTTAAGAAATATCTTGAAGAACGAAAGCTCCTTAATGACCGGCAGCATGGCTTCCGTCGCAATAGTTCCACTGGTGATCTGATGGTATATCTCACCGAGCAGTGGCACACATCTTTACTTCATTTTGGAGAAAGTAAGATTATTGCGCTTGATATTTCAAAAGCATTTAATCGAGTTTGGCATCAAGCTCTCTTATCGAAAATGCGTGCATTTGGTATTGATGAATTTCAATACAAGTTGTATTAGATGGTTTCAAGTCTGAAATTCACAAAAAAAATGCTGGTGTGCCCCAGGGCTCCGTTCTGTCTCCGACACTTTTTCTCATTTTCATTAATGATCTCTTATCCTGAACTCCCAATCCACTTAATTGTTTTGCTGACGATAGTACTCTCATATTCGTTTTCAGTTCCACCTCCTTGTTCTTCGGATGATTAGCTCATTAAATTCTGATCTCGACTGCATTGTCCAATGGGGAATAAAAAATCTCGTAGAATTTAATGCTTCAAAAATTCAGTGCTGTCTTCTGTCGTTAAAGCAGAACCCACCACTCATGACGCTATCCATGAGCGTCACTTGCATTGAAGAAACTGATCAGCTTTCAGTCTTTGGCATGTGTATCACAGACCACCTCTTCTGGAATGAACACATATTTGATGTAGCCAAAAACGCTGCAAAGTGTTTAGCTGTAATCTATAAGGCTTTCATTTGTCCAAAGTTGGAGTATAGCTCGCAGGAGCTCCCAAAACTCACTTGGCCTTTTAGATATAATTCAGAATAGAGCTCTGAGAATGATAGGCGATAGAACTATAATAGAAACATTTACATCTCTAGAACACCGTCGAATTGTTATATGTCTTTCATTATTTTATCGCATTTTTATAAACAATGTTCAAGCAAAATAGTCAGCTGCATTCCTCCTCTTAAATTTTTCAACCGTAATACTCGCGCTTCTAGGAATGATCATCAGTTTGCCCTTGACCCCAACTTCGGACGTACTGTCAAGTACAGATATTCTTTCTTTACCCGTGCAACGCGAATGTGGAATACATTACCCGGCTGTATTTTCCCTTCCAATTTTGATATTCAGAAATTCAAAAGCAATGTGCATCGGTATCTCCTCTTGCATCCTTTCCTACTTTTCTAACGCTCGCACTGTGCTTGTTCATTCTTAGGGTAGTCAAAATCCCTTAAGTGCGCGCGTCATTATAAAAAAAGAAAAGTCTTCCATCTTAGAATGGGTTATTGAAATTCTCTTTTAAAATGTTTAGACCGTTTTTAATAAACCTGATGATTTGCTTCAAAGGTCTATGGATCAATTAGAAAAATTTGTATTCCTTGGTCGCACTATGGTCTGTATTAGAATTAATGTTTATTATAATTTATTATTATTATTTCGGTCTTGTTGATTAGTTCTAGGAAACCCGAACTCCCGAATTGCCTATTTCAATTTAAAATGTTTATCTAATTTTATTCAGTACTGAAGAAAGTGCCTCTTTCGTGTAGTTTTAAAATATTCTTTTGCTCTTCGTTGTTTCCATTTTTAAAGTTCTTTAGAACTACATATTAAACAAATTTTTGAAATTTGTATAACCTATCCATGATTATGTACGTTCTATTTATGAATTGCGAAATTCTTTTATAAGTGTCTTAGAAAAGCGGTTAGCCAAGCAAAAAAACTTGGCCGGCTAGTGGAGAACGTTGTAAGTTCCCCGTGAGTAAAAACAACGTGCGGGAGTTAGTTGATTTTACTGTAACTCACGTATAGATCTACTTACATTAATATTTCTTAAACAATTAATAATATTTGTAACTTATCTAATTCCGGTATTACATAATGTAATACCGGCCTTCATACTAAACCCAATAGGCCGACATAAGATAACGGATCTTCTATAGTCTACTGAACCATGTAATATTTTTTAATTATTTTTGTACAAATAAATAGAAAATGAAATCTCCTTTAATTTTGCGTACTCAATTTAAAATAAAATAAAAATAAAGTAGTCTTTAGCAGTCGGCCTGGGTTCTCGAGCTCGGAAGAATTGAAAAAAAAATGCCTCTTAAAGGGCCCACCCTTGCAAATTATTAACAAACAATATTTTTAAAGTTTTATAGCCAAAAACAACAAACACAAATTTTATATAAATAAAAAAAAATCACAAAATTAATCTACATTCAATGTAGTTTGGCGATTTTAGCTCTTTTTAAAAATCACTTCCACAATTTTTTTCTATCGAAAATGCAGATTTCAAACGAAAGCGAAAACTTGAGCCAAACATGCATTTTTTACAAGAAAACCAGTAGCTACAATGGTATGAAATTTTGAACCATAGAAGAAAAATTGTTAGCCTTTTACAGAATATTTTTTGCCGGGAAGTTTTTTTTTCGTGGGTAGGTGTAAAATCTTCAAAAGGCTCTATGAGGACCGAAAACCGCGTGCTCATAGGAGTGTGAGATTCTTACTGCACTTAAAAACACCTCCTCCTCCCGATTGCAACTTAGTTGAAATTTATCTAGCAATTTATTTTTAACGAATTTAATTAACGTTTTGCAGGTAACTATCCGGTGATAGTTCCTGCTTACACCGCGATTTTAAAGCGGATTCTCGTTTAATGCACCAGATCGGAAGGCCTTGTCCTTCGCAGGCGGAGTACTAAATTCGTCTCATCGATAATTTCGATTATAGTTCTATTGCAGTGTTGTAATAGCCGTTATCTATGATTTCGGGCAAAATTTTTTATTTCATCGCGAACCGTGGGAATCCCGAGATCTCTGTGGAGATCTTCGTTTCTAATGTACCAAAGTGCGCTTACAAATGATTTTAGGAGTTTATTTTCAAATGTTTGTAAGGTATTTTAATTAGAATCTCGCGTACAACCCCAGAGTTGTATACCGTAAGTCCAGACAGGCTTAAGCACCTGCCTGTACAACATTAGGTTCTTTGCGATACTGAGCTTAGAGTGTTTCCCGAGCAACCAGTACATATCTCTGAGTTTATTATTTAACTCTTCGCATTTCTTTTTAACATGCGGTTTCCTTTTTAATTTCGCGTCAAAAGTCATTCCGAGATATTTTTTGCTTCGTTAGCAAACGGAACTTGAACCGTATTAACAAATACCGGTAATCTATTAATTTTCTTATACGTAAAATCTACATGGACTGCTTTTACTTCGTCGAGCGATATCCGCCATGTTTTTGTCCAATCATTGACATTATTCAGAGCTTTTTGTAATTTTGTCGTAGAATCATTTATCGGTTGGCCCACTGCTAGTATTGCAGTGTCGTCAGCAAACGTGGCTACGATAGTGTCTTCTGTTTGAGGTATATCATGTGAAAGTAATATGTACAATATTGGACCTAAAACACTTCCCTGTGGTACCCCACCCACTATTTCTTTGAGATCCGAGTAATCGTTTTCATGTCTTCCTCTAAAAAGTCTATTTTCTAGATATGCTTTTAGAAGCGTATAAAGTGCTTTATGCAGAATTTGTCTTAATTTAAAATTTAGGCCTTCGTGCCACACCTTATCTAAAGCTTGCGACACGTCTAGGAAGACCGCCGAACAAATTTTCTTTTCTTCAAGAGTTTTCTCAATGACGTCAGTGATCCTATGCACTTGGTCAATTGTGGAATGCTTGCTTCTAAATCCGAACTGATGTTCAGGTATTAGGCGTTTTTTTTTTATTATTGGCTGCAGGCGCACAAGTAATATTCTTTCAAAGACCTTAGATATTACGGGCAGAAGCGAAATAGGTCTATAAGATTTCTTATCATGTGATGGTTTTCCTGGTTTGAGAATCATTATAACTTCCGCGACCTTCCATTGGCTCGGAACGTACTTTAGCCCTAGAGTGGTATTTATTATATAAAGAAGATTAATGAACCCTTTGCGAGGAAGCATGTTGAGAACTTCGGCCGTGATTAGGTCATATCCCGGAGCTTTCTTATACTTAAGCTTTCTTATTTCTCTACTTAATTTGCAAGGGTAACATTTCTTGTAATGTAACTTTCGTTTGAGTTAGAACTTATATTTAAATTTTCGTTGAGTACTTGCCCATCAAAAGGTTTAAATGTGTTCTCCAGGTAATCCGCGAAAACGTTTGCTTTCTCTTTGTCGCCTTTTGCCCATTCGTTTTGATCATTCTTAATCGGAGGCGCTGGGAGCTTTGGTTTGTTCGTTACTTTAACAGCTTTCCAGAGTGAGTAGTTGGATTCTATTCCTGCTGTCAAGCTTTCAAGATAATTTCCAACTTCAGAATTTTTGAATTCTGCTATCGTCTTTTTTAGTAAATTACACAAGCGATTTAAATTTACCTTGTTTTTTCGTTTCTCTTTTACTAAATCCTTTATTTCCTGCGGATATTTTAGGTTTTTAAAGCGCGCCATTTCTCTTTGGTACGGGCTGTTTTTCCATGCGGCTTGTTGTACGATATTGACGAAGTTATCTACTGCGTCTTCAAGTTTGAGAGGCGTTTGTAGTGAAACTCTTAATTCAACGTTATCCTCTATATCTTTCTTAAAACCTTCCCAGTTGTTTTTCCATTGGTTAGCGTGGGTGGTTTTTCATTTTGAACAAGATTTTCGCTCATAGTGAGAATAACAGCAGAGTGATCTGAGAAAAGATCAAAGCTTGCTGTTATGCTAATTTTGTTTGTGTGTATTCCTTTGACCACACAAAAATCAATAAGGTCAGGTATTTTCGATGGATCAGTGGGCCAGTAAGTCGGGTTGCCAGTCGAATGAAAATCGCAATTATTTTCCATTACTGCTTCGTAGAGCATTCGACTCTTTTGAGAAATAACTCTAAATCCCCAAAAGCTGTGCTTCGCATTAAAGTCAATACCAAGAATAAAATTTTGTTTAAGTAACTTTAGCACGTTCATAAATTCATTCTTTTCAATTTTACATCGTGGAGGACAGTATATGGAAGATACATTCAGTACAACATTCTGAGTTCTAACCTGTAAACCGATTAATTGCACTGATTCAGCCTCTATTTTTGGGCCTATCGTGTGTTCGATGCATTCTTTTATAAATAAAGATGCCCCACCTCTTGCTTTGTTCGACGGATGAGTTGCGTGGTATTCTAAATATCCATTGATCTTACTATTTGATTGTTTCTTGACATGCGTTAAACCAAAACTTTTGCTATTAACTACTAGAACTGGCCGACCTCACATGCCATCACCCTATGTAAATCTTTCTTACTTGAATATCAACATAATAAATACTGGAATAGGTACATACGTACCTGCCTACAAACTGATGTAAATATTTCTATCTATCTATTACCTACATATGTAGGTAAAGACAGATAGAAAAAAATCCGTTTGGATTTGATATAGATGTATGTACCTACATAACACATTTACGAGTACATGTCCAAGCAGATCAAAAAATGAATTAGTTACCAAGGTTTAGATAATAGTTTTAATGATTTGTTGTTTCTGTTGTTTATCTACTGATGTCTTTATGAATACCATTGTTGATTTGGGGGATAGATAAAAAAGATGACAATTACTTTTGTGAAAGTTAATTTAACAATGTGAGAGTTAATGACAATTAAGTCAAAAAAACAAATTTCAGCTAATCTCGTTTTTATTTGGCAATTCGGAAGCCTTCGGAACTCTTCTGAAAGTATCATTTGGGAAAAAATGGTAGTTTTGATTCTAAAAACAAGAGAATTTTGCTTTTAGATTTCAAATCAAAATCGAGAGCAGAATCACTCACACATTCATATTCTTGAACGTCAAATTCGACTGTTGTAATTATTTGTCATAATTGTGCAACAAATATTATTTTTGATTTTGATTATTTTCACGTACCTACAAATATTTTAATATAATACAATTAATACATTAAAATTCAAAATCGTCGGAATAAAAAAAAGTGTCCTGTTGGGATCCCGGATCGGAGAGGGATTTAGGATTGCCAAATAAAAACGCTATTAGTAGAAATCGTCTGATCGGTTAAAAATCAATGTACCTATAATTTCTCATATTTTCAATAACAGTATCTGGTATACAGTGTGAAATTGTGTAGTGTACTTGGTATTGTTTCGAATTTCAACAAATACATGTCTACTCTGATTTAACCTGGGGCTTATTTCGTACAACGTACACAAATATAAATAGATACAATATATACTTTCACAAAATTTGGGAAAAATCGATACATTTTATTTCAGCACTTTTTTGTGTTTACAAAATTGTACTTGTGATCTACAAGTGGAATTTGTAAAAAGCCATTTTCTGTTTCATCAAAAGTTGTAATTTACAACACCAGTAACAAATTTCTGAGCTTTCAAGTTATTTGTTTCTGTTTCACCAAAGAAAAAAACATGACGCCCGACAGAAGTGATAACTTGTCGTTTTTATTTGGCAATCCGTAAGCCTTCTGTGGTCTATTTCACCAAATTACAATCACAAATTTGTAATTGTAAACTACAATTACAAATTTGTAAACTGACTTTCTGTTTCACAAACTATGAACTAACATAATTCCAACAAATTTGTTAAGAAAAGAGACAAACAATAGGGAAAATTGTAATTACAACTACAAAAATACCGTTTCACCGTTTAATTTCCAGACTTGTAGACAACAATTTTTTTTACAAATTTGTAAGTCGGACGATAAAGAACATCAACAGCTATGAATAAGCAAAATAAAATTTTTGCTGCTAGCTTGATACGTGAAAAAAGATATATTATTAGATAAATTCACAAATATTATAACTAGGGATAGGATTACCATGCACTTAAAAATGCTAAATATGCGCTTAAAATATGCTCTTAAGAATGTAAAAACCATATCCCTTGCGAACCATTTGTATAGGAAAGTATTGTTATTTAGTAGTATTTAGGTTTAAATAAAAAATCAGTCTTCATGATAATGTTCCTCTCGATAGAGAGGAACACAAAATTACAGCAATAAAAATAGAAAAAAGTCTTTATTTCAATTAAAACAGAAAAAACAGCATTGACCACAAAACGGCCTTGAATCGGATCTTATTTGTTTAGTTAATAAATTATACATTTTATTAATTAAGGTTTTACGTCAAACAGACACATTTTCAACTTGGGATTATTGAGGTATCTATCGGATTATAAGCTGCAACAAGTGCCTCACATAAATCCATATTGAAATTGATTTTGTTCTAAACGAAAGGAGTTGTGATTGCGATTTTGAAGAACTATATTTTTTTTTCATTTCACGACTGGATCGTACGAACTTGCTATTGTAGCTAACAACTTTAATGCAGGTAACCATTGATGTTTAGTTAATTAGGTGTAGTTATTCTGTGCAGGTTTAAACCCTATATAGGTAAGATCCTTGATTCTTAGCACATATAATGCATTAGCGAATGGATGATTCAAGGAAGGAAGTTATGGATTTTAATAATGTAAGTTAGGAGATTAAAATATATCTACATACATATATAGAAGGAACCTAAGTACATATGTAGACATGTTTATATAATAATGAAAATGACGAATGTAGGTGTCCAGTAGGAAATTTCAAAAATTTCATGCATGAATCACAACTTTTTCATCAATGAGTGGAAGCTACACCCCATGAATTTGGTATGAAAACATCGATGAATTTAACATGGGACTGTCATAGGCGTTCACCAAGTGATTTTCGGGGTGAATATTTAACAGTGAAATCACGAAGTAGGGGTTACTAGTTTATTCATAAGCAAATTATACTTACTTACTTACTTAGGTGGCGCTACAGTTCGGGGCGAACCTGGGCCTCAACCAACATGCCCCTCCAGCTTGCTCGGTCTTTGGCTAGCTTCTTCTCCTCCAAAGCCCGTTAACGCAAATAGGGCCGAAAATCTTGTGAAGAACCTTACGCTCGAAACGATTAAGGATATCTTTATCAGCTTTTGATAGAGTCCATGTCTCCGCGCCATAGAGCAGGACTGGGATGATCAGAGTCCTATAAAGAGTCTCCTTTGTTTTTCGAGAGAGGGCTTTACTACTCAATTGCCTCCCTAGCCCATAGGAACAGCGATTGGCAAGAGTTATTCTTCGTTTTAGTTCTAACGAGGTGTTATTGTTAGATGTTATAGCGGATCCGAGGTAGACAAAGTCCCTAACTACCTCAAAGTTGTACCTGTCTGTTGTGACGTTTTGTCCAATCCGCCGGTGTTGTTTGTCCCTTTTTGTGGACAGCTGGTACTTCGTTTTGGCCTCATTGACTGCTAGTCCCATCTTAGGCGCTTCAGCTTCAATGTTAGCAATCGGTCCAGTGACAGCTCGCTTGGTTCTTCAAATGACGTCTATGTCATCAGCGTATGCTAACAATTGCACAGACTTGAAAAAAATTGTGCCAAGAGAGTTAGTTAACTTGGGATTTTCTTACAATTTTTTCAAGTATTAAGTTGAAGAAATCGCACGATAGCGCATCACCTTGTCGGAATCCTTTCTTGACATCAAAAGCGTCTGTGAGGTCAGTACCAACCTTGACGGAGCAACGAGAGTTCTCCATCGTCATCCTACACAGGGGATGAGTTTTGTGGAGATGCCAAAACCAGACATAGCTCTGTATAGCTCGTCTCTATAAATGTTATCGTACGCGGCCTTAAAATCGATAAAGAGATGGTGGGTATCGATTTGGAGTTCTTGGGTAGTTTCCAGGATCTGCCGTAGCATGAACATTTGATCGATTGTGGATTTTCCTGGCCTGAAACCGCACTTATAGGGTCCAATCAGGTTGCTGACAAATGTTTTCAGACGTTCACATACTACAGCAGAAAGGATCTTGTACGCGATGTTCAGGAGACTTATTCCTCTATAGTTGGCGCAGTTTAGAGGGTCTCCTTTTTTGTGGATCGGGCAAACGATGCTGAGGTTCCATTCATCAGGCATACTTTCTTCTGGCCAGACTTTAGAGATGAGTTGGTATATGCACTGTACCAGGTCATCTCCGGCTACTTTAAGTAGTTCGGCGGGTAGTCCGTCGGGGCCAGCAGCTTTGCTGTTCTTTAGTTTGGATATTGCTATCCTCACTTCATTTTGTTCAGGTGGACGGAAGTTTTGTGTATCATCGTCCATGTTGAATGGTTCTATCTGCCTGACAGCGGGATTTTGGTCTTCATCGCCGTTTAACAGTCTGCAGAAATGGTCCTTCCATATACTCAGCAAATTATATGTGATGAAAAATGGCATGAACGGTAAGCTGTGAAATCACTAGTTGACTTAGAGTTGCTTATTCAGCAGGTGAAAAATGGCCTCAATGCCCAGCCATTAATTCACTCTGTTGATGTAACTCGATAATTCGCATGTGAATTTTATATGATGAAAAATGCCATGAATGTTCAATTATGAAATCACTAGGTAAAGCCCGTATGATACCTACTTCTTTTTTTCTCATTTTTAAATAACATGAAAGTGTCAGTTTTCTGTGAAAGAGGAAATATATTTTTTTAAGGCAACAGAAACATTGTATATGTATGTTATACCCCCAAACATCATTTTATTAATTTAATTCGACGATTATTCAATAATATAAACATTCAATTAAGAAAATAAAAAACGTTTAGCTAATAATAATTAAAATGTAGTCTTGATAAAATCTTGATGCGAAAGTAAACCTTATCAATAATTGATTCTTTTAAACTTGTCGGTCTTAGCAATTCATTTTGTTAATTCTGCTGCGTAGGTTTTGCACTTTCAGTCGGCAGCATTACGTATTGAGTAGGTATAATGCGCTAAAAGAAATAAGGGCATTTTTAAATTTTGTTTTGTTTAAAGTCGAAGAAATACCCACCAGTCGCCAAATATCTTAAGGTTATAATTGAAACCTTTCAACTTGCTCAATACAATTTCTGAACAAAAAAAAAACATTTTGGTAAAAAAAATAAACGTGTTTTGATGTGTTAAATCATGATAATGATCACGAACAAAACTGGAAATTCTGGTTTATATGTTTTTTTTTTCACTTTCTCTAAAAAAAAAACTCATGAGCTCATGTCATGACCACTGACCAGCGAAGACTGAGGACTGAGCGCATTTCTCGGGGCAGGTAGAAAAAAGGCAATGTTCGTCACTCCTCCCATGGCAGATAAAACCTCTTTTTTTAAGGCTCTTTTGTTTGCATTTTGTTTGTTCTCGGGAAGAAAACAAAACCACCACCGCACCGCAGAGAACCAAACATCATTTGCGAACTCATGAACCTATACATTACTCTTCAGCAGTGGAATCATTGTTTATGATTTTGTAACTGAATATGTAGTGAATTGTAAGCATTCAATTCATTTGAATTAAGTTAACTGAGGAACAAATGCACAACCGTGTTCTTATGAAATCATAACATACTACTCATCGATGGAAATAGTCCATGAATCCATTGATGAATTCACCAAAAAATTCATTGATTACAAAATTTCCTACTGGGTGAGTAGGTATACAATATTGTGCATACATAAGATTCATGTGATTTTTAAAGACACATATGCATATGTATATAAATGTATGAGGGCCTAAGTTGTGTTTAGTATTCAGTGACATACGCAAAAATTCGTAAAAAGGGAATGACAATAAGGTAGAAATAAATGGATAATACACATAATTTAATGTTTTTATATTGCTAAGTCGTTAAACAAAGATGCAATTTGAATTCATGGGTAAATAAGAATATATCAAAAAAAATTCAAAAATCGTTGGAACGGTGTTTTAATAAATTAATTTTTTATGTATAAAATTTTGAAAACATTTTTAGAAAAAAAATTGAAACCCCATTTTGAAGATATTACTAATATACATATAAACCACAAATTTTAAAAAAAATTATATTTTTCAAAAAATTGTTTTTATTTATTTTTTAAAAAATCGAAAAACATTTTTTTTTTTAATTTTCGTATGCAGTTTTATTGACAATTTTAGGGAGCATTTGTATTAAAAAAATTATTTTAATCGGTCCGTTCAATATTGAGAAAGTCGAAAATATAAAAAGTGGTTCTATGGGAAGTACTGTTAATAATTACGCAAACAAATATTCTTATACTTGAAAATGAACTGTACTAATTTAAGAACACACAATTTTTCTTTATAAAAATTCCGTTTTCGAGAAATAGATTTTTTTCTTAACGGTTTTTTAACATTTTAATGGGAGGAACCGTTGTTTTTTTTATTTTAGAAAAATAGTTTTTTTAACTATTCAAGATAATGTAAAAGAACCACCAAATACGAAGTTTTTAAAAAATCCATTGAGTCGTTTTCGAAGTTTTGAGTTTTCAAAAAAAATTAATTTCCAAAATTTTTTTTTTTTTGAAAAATTTTGGTATACAATAGTGTTTACAATTGTTAGGAGCTTCTGCGTAAAAAATTTCAAAACAAATCAAATTAACTGTTTCCGAGAAAATCAAAAACCAAAAAAATGGTTCTACTAGCACTAGAGGTACCAAAAATAACAATTTATTTCCAAACAAAAAATTATTATAAATTAAAGATTTTATTCTTACAACTTAAAACACAAATCATTTATTTTTTCTTAAATGTACATTTCGGAAGCTATGCTTCCATCGTCAGTAAGCCCTATTTAAATAATAATGACATTTTGATATTAATATTAAAATTCAATACAAACAACAAATTTCACCAACAAATTTACAATGAATTTAAGGTCTAATATAAACTTTTTTGAAAATTGGATTTCTTATTGGTCCATCGTCACTATTCATTAAATTATTTTTATTTTTAAATATATAAAGAAATTCGAAAGCATCTAGTTCATAAGGATTATTTACATTACGTATTAATTTCAAATTTTGTAAACTAAAATTATGGTTATTATCTAGCATGTGTTGTGATACACTTGATTTTTCTGATTCATTGTATTTTAGATGCGCAAAATGTTCTTTAAACCTTTTGAGAATTGGTCTTCTTGTCTGCCCTATATACTCTTTATTACAATTGTTACATCCAATTGAGTAAATCCCTGATTGCTGTAATGTTTCAATTTTGTCCTTTGATCCACTAATCAGATTTTCAATTTTTATTTCACTGCTTAGGCTAATTCTGATATTTTGTTTATTAAATATTGGTTTTAGCTTAGATGTAATTTCTGATGGAAATTAAATTTTGACCATTTCTTTTCTGAATCTTGTTCATTTCTGGTTAAATCTAAAGTTGTATAATTTCTTCGGTTTTGTTTTCTTTTATGAGCAATCAGTAGATCATCAATTAGTTGTTCTGTATACCCATTTATTTTTGACATTTCTTTGATTTTTTGAATTTCACTGTATTGTCTTTCTTTTGTCATTGGAATATTTAAGACTCTAAAAATCATGGAATGAAAAGCTGATGTTTTTTGTTCAAATGAATGAAATGAATCAGATGTTATGTATCTAAGAGAATTTGTAGGCTTTCGATAAATATCGAATTCGAAGTTTTCACTTTCTCTAATTATATTTAAATCTAAATAGTTTAATTTTCCGTTTATTTCTTCTTCATAACTAAACTTGATTGATGGATATTTTGATTTATTTAACATGTTTATTAAACTTCGAAACTATGGCCCAAACATCATCTATGTGTCTGAACCAAATTCTTGGAAAATTTCTTTCATTTTTCATTTTAGTCTCTAAATTTGGCATGAATAAGTTTGCTTAAAATGGACTTAAATGTGAACCCATACTGCAACCAAATTTTTGTCGATATAATATTTGATTAAACTGAAACCAATTTTCATCCATGCATAATTTAATAAGACGGATCAGCTCATTAATTTCTTCTGGTTTTAGAGGACTTTTCTGTGAGAAAATATAAAGTTTCATTAATTGGAACATTTGGGTATAACGAGATAACATCAAATGAAACTTGAATTTCGTTATTAGTTATTTTTAAACCTTTTACTTCTTTTGCGAATTTAATAGCTCTTGTTTCGAATTTATTTGGTGGATTATTAAACCTTTCTGTTTGTTTTTGTTGTTGATGCTATTGGTCTTTTGTTGTTGATGTTATTGGTCTTATTTGTTTTCCAGGTTTATGTAACTTGAGTAAGGAATACATTCTTGGTAAAATTGTATTAGAAACATTTAATTTTCTTGATAAATTTTAGTCAATGAAAATATTTGCTGCATTTCTTATGGCTGCTTTAGTTCTTCTTATCATTCCTGGTAAAGGATTAAAAATTACTTCTTCTTCGTTAATTTCACCATATTCTTGTTTATCTTTAAATTTGATCAGAGAATGGTTAGAGAAAAATCCCCTAAAAGGAGAAGAAATTAATGAACTGATCCGTCTTACTAAATTATGCATGGATGAAAATTGGTTTCAGTTTAATCATAAAATAAATGGGTATACAGAACAACTAATTGATGATCTACTGATTGCTCATAAAAGAAAACAAAACCGAAGAAATTATACAACTTTAGATTTAACCAGAAATGAACAAGATTCAGAAAAGAAATGGTCAAAATTTAATTTCCGTCAGAAATTACATCTAAGCTAAAACCAATATTTAATAAACAAAATATCAGAATTAGCCAAAGCAGTGAAATAAAAATTGAAAATCTGATTAGTGGATCAAAGGACAAAATTGAAACATTACAGCAATCAGGGATTTACTCAATTGGATGTAACAATTGTAATAAAGGATATATAGGGCAGACAAGAAGACCGATTCTGAAAAGATTTAAAGAATATTTTGCGCATCTTAAATGCAATTAACCAGAAGAATCAAGTATATCACAAGACGTGCTAGAAAATAACCATAATTTTAGTTTACAAAATTTGAAATTAATACTTAATGTAAATAATGCTTATGAACTAGATGCTTTCGCATCTCTTTATATATTTAAAAATAAAAATAATTTAATGAATAGTGACGATGGACCAATTAGAAATTCAATTTTCAAAAAAGTTTATATCAGACCTTAAATTCACTGTAAATTTGTTTGTGTAATTTGTTGCTTGTATTGAATTTTAATATTAATATCAAAATGTCATTATTATTTAAATAGAGCTTACTGACGATGGAAGCATAGCTTCCGAAATGTACATTTAAGCAAAAATAAATAATTTGTAAAAATAAAATCTTTAATTTATAATAAAAAAAAAACAAGTTAAAAAATCTCCACTATCAAATTAAAACAAAAATTATCAAAAACTACCATTTCCCTTCATTATTGAACTGATTTTTTTTATGGAGCCGTTTTTTGAGAAAAATAAGATTTTTGTTTTTGGCAAAAAAAATGTATGGGAGCCACTGTTATTTGTCGTCTTAAAAAAAGAAATTCAAAAACGTGTGGGAATATTACCGAAAATATAATATGTTCCTACCAAGTTTGAAGCAAATCTATCAAAGCGTTTAGGCTGCAGACTCGAGGACAGACAGATAGACAGACAGACAGACTGACAAACTGACAGAGTGACAGACTGACAGACTGACACACTGACACACTGACACACTGACAGACTGACAGACTGACAGACTGACAGACTGACAGACTGACAGACTGACAGACTGACAGACTGACAGACTGACAGACTGACAGACTGACAGACTGACAGACTGACAGACTGACAGACTGACAGACTGACAGACTGACAGACTGACAGACTGACAGACTGACAGACTGACAGACTGACAGACTGACAGACTGACAGACTGACAGACTGACAGACTGACAGACTGACAGACTGACAGACTGACAGACTGACAGACTGACAGACTGACAGACTGAAAGACTGACAGACTGACAGACTGACAGACTGACAGACTGACAGACTGACAGACTGACAGACTGACAGACTGACAGACTGACAGACTGACAGACTGACAGACTGACAGACTGACAGACTGACAGACTGACAGACTGATAGACGGACAGACGGACAGACTGACAGACTGACAGACTGACAGACTGACAGACTGACAGACTGACAGACTGACAGACTGACAGACTGACAGACTGACAGACTGACAGACTGACAGACTGACAGACTGACAGACTGACAGACTGACAGACTGACAGACTGACAGACTGACAGACTGACAGACTGACAGACTGACAGACTGACAGACTGACAGACTGACAGACTGACAGACTGACAGACTGACAGACTGACAGACTGACAGACTGACCGACTGACAGACTGACAGACTGACAGACTGACAGACTGACAGACTGACAGACTGACAGACTGACAGACTGACAGACTGACAGACTGACAGACTGACAGACTGACAGACTGACAGACTGACAGACTGACAGACTGACAGACTCACAGACTGACAGACTGACAGACTGACAGACTGACAGACTGACAGACTGACAGACTGATAGACTGACAGACTGACAGACTGACAGACTGACAGACTGACAGACTGACAGACTGACAGACTGACAGACTGACAGACTGACAGACTGACAGACTGACAGACTGACAGACTGACAGACTGACAGACTGACAGACTGACAGACTGACAGACTGACAGACTGACAGACTGACAGACTGACAGACTGACAGACTGACAGACTGACAGACTGACAGACTGACAGACTGACAGACTGACAGACTGACAGACTGACAGACTGACAGACTGACAGACTGACAGACTGACAGACTG
This sequence comes from Philhelius pedissequus, assembly GCA_910595825.1. Taxonomy (NCBI): domain Eukaryota; kingdom Metazoa; phylum Arthropoda; class Insecta; order Diptera; family Syrphidae; genus Philhelius; species Philhelius pedissequus. The sequence goes on from OU343164.1 coordinate 30,336,414, forward strand.
ACAGACTGACAGACTGACAGACTGACAGACTGACAGACTGACAGACTGACAGACTGACAGACTGACAGACTGACAGACTGACAGACTGACAGACTGACAGACTGACAGACTGACAGACTGACAGACTGACAGACTGACAGACTGACAGACTGACAGACTGACAGACTGACAGACTGACAGACTGACAGACTGACAGACTGACAGACTGACAGACTGACAGACTGACAGACTGACAGACTGACAGACTGACAGACTGACAAACTGACAGACTGACAGACTTACAGACTGACAGACTGACAGACTGACAGACTGACAGACTGACAGACTGACAGACTGACAGACTGACAGACTGACAGACTGACAGACTGACAGACTGACAGACTGACAGACTGACAGACTGACAGACTGACAGACTGACAGACTGACAGACTGACAGACTGACAGACTGACAGACTGACAGACTGACAGACTGACAGACTGACAGACTGACAGACTGACAGACTGACAGACTGACAGACTGACAGACTGACAGACTGACAGACTGACAGACTGACAGACTGACAGACTGACAGACTGACAGACTGACAGACTGACAGACTGACAGACTGACAGACTGACAGACTGACAGACTGACAGACTGACAGACTGACAGACTGACAGACTGACAGACTGACAGACTGACAGACTGACAGACTGACAGACTGACAGACTGACTGACTGACAGACTGACAGACTGACAGACTGACAGACTGACAGACTGACAGACTGACAGACTGACAGACTGACAGACTGACAGACTGACAGATTGACAGACTGACAGACTGACAGACTGACAGACTGACAGACTGACAGACTGACAGACTGACAGACTGACAGACTGACAGACTGACAGACTGACAGACTGACAGACTGACAGACTGACAGACTGACAGCCTGACAGACTGACAGACTGACAGACTGACAGACTGACAGACTGACAGACTGACAGACTGACAGACTGACAGACTGACAGACTGACAGACTGACAGACTGACAGACTGACAGACTGACAGACTGACAGACTGACAGACTGACAGACTGACAGACTGACAGACTGACAGACTGACAGACTGACAGACTGACAGACTGACAGACTGACAGACTGAAAGACTGACAGACTGACAGACTGACAGACTGACAGACTGACAGACTGACAGACTGACAGACTGACAGACTGACAGACTGACAGACTGACAGACTGACAGACTGACAGACTGACAGATTGACAGACTGACAGACTGACAGACTGACAGACTGACAGAATGACAGACTGACAGACTGACAGACTGACAGACTGACAGACTGACAGACTGATAGACTGACAGACTGACAGAATTGGGGACCCACTTTTTTGGTGTTCTCTATGATCGTAATGTCATGTTTGATTGGTAGAACAAAAAATTGTTTACGAATACATAGCTTGCCTTATAACTTAGTTAGTACCTATAATCGCAAGTAAAAATAGTTTTGGCGAAACGAAAATAATAAAATCTTTACAATTTTCACTTTGTAATCTACGACTACAATTTTGTGAAACAATTATCTCGTGAAACCGAATTAATCAATTTTTCTACAAATTTGTTAAAAAAGCACTTGTAAATTACAATTTGTAAGTTGGTGAAATAGACAGCTGGGTTCTTCTGAAAGTGTTCACTTGGGAAAAAATGACAGTTCTGATTCTGAAAAGAAGAGACTTTTGCTTCTGGATTTGAAAGCAGAATCGTAATCAGCCAGAAGCAGTCACACTTTCATATACTTGAACGCCAAACTCGACTGTTGTCATTTTTTGTATCATAATTGTGATACTAATATTTTTTTTTTTAATTTGAATATTTCCACGTACCTACACAATTATTTTGACATACAGAAACATTTAAATTCAGAATCGTCAGAATTACACAAAGGTGAAGTTGAATTTCCGGTTCGGAGAGAGATTCAGAATTTCCAAATAGAAATGCCATTAAACTAATCTACATTGGACTGTATTTAATATTGAAATTGCTTAACTTGCGGAAAGCTTCAAAAGGTCTTCGTTAGTTTGATTAATTTCAAAAAATGAGTTGCTGGTTTACTCATTAATGCTGTTCAGGTATAACACTAACATAGGGTGTCCACCTGGCTACTTCCAGAAAGAGGACAAGTCACTCAAAAAACGATTGGAAAATAGAACTGAAGAAAAAAATAGAGAACAAAAAAGAGAACATAAAAAAAAAACTTAATACATATAACAAACAAAAATTTTTTTAACATTAACATTTTAATTCATTAAAAAAAATAGAACTATAACAAACCAAAAAAAATATGAAACTAGAACAAAATCACAAAAACCTCACAAATTGTAGACAGATCTGAAAACTGCTCAAGATACTTCAAATTTCGAAAAAACTTTATCCATTTTTGGATTAAAAGTGATTTATCGAAATCATCATCACTTGAATTTTTCATAAAAAAAGTTTTCAATTCGCAAAACTCGTTAAAGCACTTACTATTATTAACTTAAACATTCTTATTACTAAAATACATAATAGTGTCTTCAACATCTTCCCATTTTAAATAGCTTTTCAGTTTCATAAAAAAAAAAACATTGAAACACTTCGACTTGAAGCGTTCATTTTTCTATGTAATTAAACCATTTTTAATAGCATTCACTCTTAAATTCATTTACTTTTTCTTCATAACAAGAAAAAAGTAAACATTTCTCCATTTGGAAACCGGTGTGTGCTGCTTGCGAATACGTATATACGTCTACATCTGATTTTAGGTGATTGAATATAAATTTTATGGCGAATTTGAATTTATGTACGTAAATAAAATGAAAGTGAGTTTTGTTAAAAAAGAGAACAAAAAAATGTCTTTGCAAGAAAAGATAGTGTAGAAAATATCGGGTCGTAAAAAGAGAACATGTTCTCTTTTAAAGAGATACGATGGACACTTTACACTAACAGCATGTGTTTGAGTATACTAGTATACCCATAAGATATGACAAGGTAATAAATAAAATAATGCGAATTATAAGAGACATAAATAAATACGACACGGTAAATTCTCCGCATTGGTGCAGTTGCCATCCCTGGAGATAAATCTGAGACAACAACCAGCTCTAAACGCAGAAAATCGCGCCACAAATCTTTCTTATTCTTTCTTCTCTCGCCCGCGCAGTGTTGAAAACATATAAAGGGTAATCATAATCCCTTGAGCCCGTGTAAAATTATAAAAAAAAAGTTCTCCGTATGCGTGAGAGAAGTGGAAGCAAGACAGACTGGCGCCGTACCGCGTTATGTAACGAACCCGTAAGAAGTTATCACTTCAAAAAATATTTGAAGGATCTCCTCTAAAAAAACTACTTCTTTAAAATCTCCAGTTCGATTTTTTTTTCAAATGCAAAACTTGCCCTATAGTATAGTCCTATATCAAAAGTTAAGTGACTACTCGTAAAACATATTGAGCTGGTCCTACTAAGAATCTTGTGCTAAAGATGTGATCGAACATGTAAGAGCAAGTACGTGCGATCCAGTCGAGCATTTTATTACATTACATTACATATTATACTACTCCGTAGATAAATCTACGAAGTAGAGACACTGAAGCACTGGCAACGAAACCATTGGCTTTAAACATCAAATACATTAATACAACAGAGAGAGACCGAGAAAGAAAGAACACACAAGAGAAGAAAACACATGTCAACAGCACGTGGTTGACACGCGCAACGATGCTTGATTTCGCTGATCTATGGGAAGCGATGCTTTCATCGTAGCCAAGGCCGTTGACTTGAGCATTTTATTTTAACTGTATTAGAGAGAAAAACTGTTTTATCTGCCAATTTAAATTTCGCTTTGGTAGATCTGCTTAAGATGGCCTTTTGAAGAATATTGCCATTCCATTTTTCTGTATTTTTTAAGAGCCGAAAGAGAGGTGGAGTACCTAATGAAAGGTAAGTCGTAAGGGTTGATATTCTAGTGTCGAATATCAGTCGCAAAATGGTCTTTTAGGTAAAAACCAGCAAATACCTACTTCAGATTGAGGTACGTCTCTTTTGTCAAAGTGTAAATTATAATTTTTCTCACTTAATTCACTTAAAGAAATATTTTTTATTTTCAAATCAAAAGCGCATCCGCAGGTGCTTTGTTCTCACAGCATTCTTGCTGACTTGACATGCGTCGCCGTCATCGCTAGCATTATTACCTGAAATTAGCCATTGACACTATGATATGTATCTCTTTCTCTCTTACTAAAATTTACTCTTTTGTATTTTTATAATTGAAAGTATTATTTGATGTACCTAGTACCCACCTAATTGTTTTATGAAAAGAATATAGGCAGTCTTAAGGGAGAGGTAGAGTCACATTACACATGTGTCCAGGTCCGGCTAATATTTCGTTAAGTCCTCCCTTTTTAAATTAATAAAATAAATCACGTTTATTGTCTCCATGATTGGTTATTGGTTGCTGTAGTTGAATCAACTTAAAAAAATGGTTTTAGAACTATGAGCCTTGCAGATATTTCTTCGGTCTGGGGTTGCAATGCTGGAAATCGTTTTTAATGAACAGTTGACATCATTGAAAAAGAAGAAAGTGGTAGAGCAAATAAAATAGTTTTTTCACAAAAGATATTGGCGCAAAATGATTTAGTAATATGTTAAATCACTTTAGTATGATACTAGGCTAAAAAGAGGATTTCGCTAATTTTAAACCAGTTTAGTATCGTACTATTTTCCTAACATTTTACTTAACTTAAAATCACAAAATGGCTACTTATTCTTTTCAGTATCGTACTAAATCCATATGCCACTTTGACAAAAAGTTATGTTCGCTTACTTTTTTGCACTATTTTATGTGTGTTTAGTAGTTTATTAAGAAAATGGATTTTGTATGGTGCTAGTTAATAAGTGCTTAAAATTAGGAAAATATTAGTAAAGTGCTTTAGTATTAGCAAACTACTAAGCCCGTAACATCAGGCTGTTTAAAATTTTGCGCCATTATTATCTTATTACCTTCATTTTGGTAGGTACAAAAACGACATCAATTTTATTATGTCAAAGTTTTCAATGATGAGTTTCAATGAAAGCTATAACTGGCGCCTTAAGTATACATTTTTAGTATTATTATTATTTTTTTTCTTTAAGTTAGGGTTAATTTTTTTATA